>CAAKMY010039208.1:2460-20811 GCA_901111285.1 Corrigiola litoralis
ATAAAATTATTAGAAACTAAAAACCCAAAACCGCAAACTACAGTGATACCGAACGAGTAACTTAAATGCAGTGTGATATTGATGGGTGCCATCTAATCTGCCAACTACTATATTTGTAAGCAAATTATATTGAGATATACTCCCTCTATCCCAATTTGAAGGTTAAATGCCAAATATAGATAGACCCAAAGAGTATATTTAGAGACATTTAAGATGAACTTTATTGGTATATTTGATTAATATGCTCTATAAAATCAAAAGGTGAAAATGGGAAAAGTAGTTAGGAACAAAAAAGGGGGAAAACCCGAACATATAGTACATTTATAAAGGATAATTGTCATTTAATTTTCTCATGTTCAGATAATATTATATGCTTCTTTAAAGAATATCTGAAAAATTATATTGTCAAAGAAATTTTGAAAATGAATTTAAAGCTATAATTTTAATGATTTTAAATTTGTATATTTTAGACAATCTAAATGATACAGAACTTATTCTATAATAAAAATAGGAAGATACTATACGAGTGGCATATCACTTTCAACATCAGTTTGTTCCAAAACATGGAGTTCAAAATAAGCATAGAATCTCATTCTACCCTCCCTGAAAGCATGAAGATTGCTTTGCAGTACATCCGAATCACCCTGACCTCCACCACTTCTGCAGATAAAAAGGCATTGGGATTTTAAGAATTCCCATCCATCACTCCCTTATCCCTATTGTCAAGTGTCATAAATATAGCAGTGCAGATTCTTCCAAATCCTAACTCTTAGCGTGCTGATTATTGAGTCAGTAATAAATGTAAATTAAGCATAACGGTAACTTCTTTTCCCACCAAAGAGGCAAATGGAGCGAAAATCAAGCACCCCCATAACGGAAATTAAGCATAAATGAAGGCTCTAAATATTAAATTTGGGATGAGCTATTTATATAAGAAGAGATCACAGCTTACTGAGTACTGAGAAGTAGCCAATTGGATATTTTCATTAGCCTATTACTCTTCACAGGTTGTGATTCACATCGTCGAAAGAACTCGAAGAACAGCAGCGCAATGAAAATCATTGAAGACCCTCCAAGGAAATCTGCCGGTACCACCTATCAGTCGGAGTGGCTTCAAGCCACTATCTCAGGTAATATTATGATCTTCTCAGAAACTTCCAACCAGGTAGTTAATGTTAAATCACTTTCACCATGTTTATTAGTCTATACCAAGAGCGCCAAGAAAACAAGGTCGAATGCATACTTGCGTAGATATTACATGACAATGGTATCATTACATGTTTGTACGAAGGAGCATTCAGAGTTCTTAATGCAATTTATAAGGATGATACATATTCACCCAACTATTCACAGTTATTTGTCGATCCTCCAAATAATATTATTGACAAGGGATATTTAGCAATAGAACAAAGTAAGTTGTACGGTTAAAATACAACTGCTGTTATCTTCCTGGAATGACTTTGTAACTCAAATAGTAGATTCTACAGGTGCCGATGAAAAAACGAGGGCCATTTTCAATCTACTGGAAGACAGTGATTCTGCATTACAGAGCACTGAAGTATATGAGAGAAGAAAAGAGGCAGTCACTGAACTAGTAAAAGATATCTGCAAATCTTACAGTTCACTTGCAGAAAAATATGAAAGCTTAAGGCGTGACTCAGGAGATGCCCTGAACTCAGGATCATCATCTCCTTCAAACAACAGAAGCTCCCAGCATAACCGCATGAAACACAAGGAAGCATCAGGAAGCTGGGGCGATTCTGAGTTGGAGGTCATTGAGTCAAATCCTGAATCGACTGTAGAAGATGCTGATATTGAATGTGAAGTTACTAATAGCGACCCAGAGCATCTAAAAACGATTGTTCATAACTTGATACCAGAAGATGAAAACTTGGTACCGAAAGAAGAAAGCAGCATCAAGCCAGAGAATGTCTGGTCAAATAGACTGAATGTCCAATTCTCAAAGCTTGTTGAAGAAAATACACAGCTTCAGGTGGAGTTAATTAGAAGAAACACTGAGAAGAGACACACCATCAGCAAGCTTCAAAATCAAGTGAGCATATTGATGGCAGAAAACAATACGCTCCAGCGTCAGCTAAGTTACTATGATCGTAACAAACAGCAGATCCAAGTTACTTCTCCGAGCCGGAAATTAATACATCTGGACAGGCTTTTCACATGTTATTCGTGAGCTATTAGTATGCCATGTTTTCCAATGACAAACTTAGAAAAGCAAGGACAATTACTTACTTATCCTTAGCAAATAGAGAGTGACAATTGCTCAATTTCATAGGTTTGCAGTTATAAGCTTATGTCTTCAACACTTAGTATCTGTTTTTCCCGTATATCTTGTGAAGTAAGGAGTGAGAGCTGAGAAGCTTCTTATTCCCTGGGTCATTGGGTTGTCCCTGGCATCATCAACTGTCCAGAAAGCTCGCAGTAATATGTTACATTTGTTAGACACAGTGCCCGACACATATCTAAGATACGCATATTTGCTCTCTTGATGTTCATGCAAGTAGAAAAACTGCCCACAATCCCTGGACTGACAATATTCACGAAAACTGGGTTTTCCACATATTCCTTCACCAATTCAGACGTTATCATCTAGCTAGACAAACCTGAAAAGGATCATCTCCTGAAGATACTTCCGCAACACATTCATTCAGATAAATATGTCCAGTTGCTTACAGCATGAAATTTTCTCTGCCTCATTGCAGTTGGTTATTTATTACCAGTAGTCACCACAAGAACAAGTCCCATCTTTAAAATGGTGGAAACGCTTAGCATCTCTGACCACAATCTCTCTGTTAACAATCTTGGCTATCAGCTTTAACACAGTGTGACAGTCACCACAAACCCTAAGGTTTTTTATGACATGGATGGTAGTCCCAGGAACAGTGTTCATAATTCCAAATGCAACAGCAAGCTTCTCACTGTGAGCTCGAAGGATAACTTCCTTCTCCTCATCGTCAACATCGTGGTGAACAGAAGTCTTATCAGGAACATAGCCAACTTCCTGTAACTTCTTATATAGCTCCTCCAGGTACTCATAAATCTTCTCATGTTCAGGATGCTCTTTATCACCAACCAAAAATACATGAACTCTCCCTTTCACTTCTAGCAAGCTAAAACCTGGTGGTTTATTCAGGCCATGTTTCTTTATCAATACTCTCATTCTCTCAACATCTGCCCACCTTCCAGCATCAGCATACATATTTGAAAGCAATACATAATAACCACAGTTGCTTGGGTCTAATTCAAACAATTTCCTGGCTGAAATTTCTGCTAGCTCTAAATTCTTGTGCATCCTGCACCCAGCTAAGAGAGCGCCCCAGATCACAAAATCAGGCTTAACTTTCATTTCTTGGATCAAATCGTACGCCTTTCCAATAGAACCAGCACGACCAAGAAGATCAACCATACAGCCATAGTGCTCAACCCCGGGTTCTATACCATATTTCTTTCTCATGCTCGTGAAGCAGTCCCAGCCTTCTTCAACAAGACCAGCATGGCTACATGCGGCTAGAACTGATACAAAAGTTATATAATTTGGTCTTACCCCAGCTCTTTTCATATCGTAGAAGACATCGAGAGCTTCTCTAGCATACCCATGCATCCCATAACCAGCTATCATTGCACTCCAGGACTTCACATTCCTGTCCTTCATCCGTTCAAAGGCTCTTCTCGCCATTGACACTCTCCCACATTTGCAGTACATATCAATAATTGATGTGCCCACATAGACGTTTTGTTCCAAACCCATCTTGACCACCTGCATAAATATATGATAGGCCACTTGAGCTAAATGTTTGAAACATGATGAAGTTCACACATCGGAAATATGAAGTTGATAAAGACATTTCAGGTGGAAACCAAAAACAATAAACATTGCTAAGTCAAAGTGAGCAGTGGCTTCCCATCACACTTTCCACCAGGTTTGAGAAATTCCCTCATTATCCCCCATAAGCTTGTCTTCCGCTCTTAAACCAAAACAAAAGAAAGACCACTACGGAACACCAGTGTTTTCATGCAAGAAAGAGATAAGAATACCTGATCATGTATACACTTGCCAAGTAGCAAAGCCCCAGCATGAGAACAAGCCAACAAAACAGCAGACAAAGTCACGGCATTGTACTTAACATCACTATCATTCACCATGGCTCGAAACACTTCCATAGCTTCAGTAGACAACCCATTTTGCGCAAGGACAGCAATCATACTATTCCAAGAAACACCATCTTTCTCCACCATCCAGTCAAACACTTTCTTCGACATACCAACGTCACCACACTTGGCGTACGCATCCACCAAAGTATTCCCAACCCCCAAAAAGCCATCCAACCCACGTTTCATCGAAAACCCATGAACCCCTGCAGTCACAAACTTGTCCGAAACCCTAGCACAAGCCGATAGAACCGAACCCAAAGCAATAGAATCCACACAACAACCCTCCTTATCGCCCTCAATCTCACTCTCCTCAGCCAAAAACTCCTTAAAAAGGCGCAACGCCTCACGCGGCTCATCATTCTGCACACACCCGGTGATCATAGACGTCCACGACACGACATTCCTCTGACAAATTTCATCAAACACCTTCCGTGCGTCCCACAACTCCCCACATTTCGCATACATATCAATCAAAGCAGAGGTCACAAAAACATCGGACCCGAACCCGAACACAAAGGCCTGCTGGTGGGCCTGTCGGCCCGACACAATGTCGTATATAGCTGAACATGATTTGATTGTACAAGGAAATGATGAACGGTTGGGTACAAGGGAGAGTTTTCGCATCGACGAGAAGGCGCGGAGGGCTTCGACAGAGTCGCCGCTCCGCGCCAACTCGGCGATAACTGAGTTCCAGGAATAGACATTGGTTTGGTCCACATATTGGTTAAATTGTTGCAACAAGTTTGGGTTGGGAGTTGATGTTGAATAATCATTAAAATTACAATGATAATAATAATATGGTTTGTTGGTTTTGTGATAGTTAAAATGAATTATATTGGTGATTTTTATTAAGGAGCGACATTTTATAGAAATCCTCATTCATTCGGTTGATTAATGAATAATGATTAAGGAGGTGTTCACTTTTTTGTTAACGGTATAAAGTGAATTCAAATGGTAGTTGGGAATGGCGGGAAGAGGGTACGTACAACTAGAATAGTGTACATGGGCTATTAGGCCACAAAGCAATGATAGGCTCATGGAGTCATGATGGATCTTATATGAGACTGTATAATACGTAGTATTAAGTTAAAATTAGATCTGACTTAAAGTAATTACTATTTGGTTTAAAGTGGTTACTTTTATTATAGTGTTAAGTGACCGTTTTAAGTCAAATAATCACCACTTTAACCCAAATAGTGACCACTTTAAACCTAACAAAGACTACGTTTAATTTCAAGTTAAAAATTTGACAGTCACTTGTAATAAGCTGTGTTTTTTTTTTGTTTGGCAGTGTTATATAATTACTTCATCCAAAAGAAAATAAAATTGATTTATCAATTCATCAAAATGAATGTACTGGGAAGCAACTCCTGGAGTACAAATGTACAATCAATCCAACACTGCTCTAAAACAACAGTTTTAAGTGTTTGACTCAATCGGTTAAGGTATCAATCCGGTAGATTTTGGAGATTATACTCGATTCTTCGTGTAGTAGTTTAAGAAAGATCATAGGATTGAGTATTGGTCTAGTGTTTAACTAGTTCTGTTAATTAGCTAAACAATCTACCATTTTTACTCTACCTATTTCATTCATTTAATGCCAAAGGAAGGCCAAAGCTTCATCAATTGAGTGAGTACATAAGGTTCACAAGATGACTAAACAAAACGTCTTTTTCAGAATAGTAAGATTAGAGGAGCTTCATCACAAAAACTAGAACCAGAGCAACTTAATGATGACAAATGCATAAAATGAATGATACAAGTCTAGCTTAACAAAACTACTAGCAGATGAGCCATTCCTTATTCCTGTAACCTCACCGGAGCTCGGCGCAGGACCAAATGCCACAACGTTGTTGGGTGATTCTGCTCGCGTACCACTACCACTTGTACTAGGTGAAGTCCCCGGGAAAAATGAGGACAGGTCAGGCGAAGAAGGCGAAGGAGCGGGAGTAGCAGAGGAGCTTGGGAAAGGAAGAACAGCAGGAGATGCTGCAATCATGCTAGGAGATGATCTTGAAGCTGCTTCAACCTCTGTCCATGTTACCATGAAGTGCAGCATGATAACTTGCACTACCAAGAAACTACTGACCTTTTTAGTTGTACAAGTTGCCATGAGTTTATTTCTTTGTTATCACTAATGATTATAGCTTATTCCATTGTCCTGTTATTTATAATAATAGATAGTCAGATAGATGTTAAGTAGTGCAAAGTGCCAAGGAGACCTTGCTCTTACTGTGCTTTTTTAACTAGCTAGTTGATGTACGTACATTCACGAGAAAGTTTAAATCTAAGTCTAAGATCTGTACCCCCACAAATTATGGCTTTAGTGGTGCTAACATTTTGGCAATTTGTGGTATGTTTTGGTTTTGCATTCATAGATTCTTGGTTTTTTGTGCTATGTTAAAATTATGTCTTGTTGTGGAATGATGCCATAGGCGCTCAGGTGGAACGCTGAAACAGATGGTTTAGAGTAGAGGCATATGGCTGGATCATCGCCTATGCACATGGACACGTACATGTTTATTCTAAAAATGTTTTACTCCGTCTGAGAACTTATTTTTAAGTAGTCAATTCTGGTTTAAAATTATCACTTTTTATAAGGGCATAAAAAGTGGCTTCGCTCAGACTTGTGAGTTGATCTAAGCCTTCTAAGGTGTCTCTTTAGATAATTTGCTGGTATTCTTCAAAGGTGCACCAATTAACGTCCCCGATTTGTTTTTAGATAACGTGCTGCAGCATAACCACATTCAATCGACAAAATCAATCAACAAGCAAGAAATGAAATCATCTTAACCGAATAAGATTAGCATCCATTATCAACTATGGTTAAAGGCAAAACATGGTTGGGTACAAATTACAGAAAGTGTTCTTTTCCGACACAGCAATATAGAGGATTACAACTATTTTCTTTAACTTTCCAAGTAACAGCAGATGATAGCAAAAAATTGTGATTAAATTACATAACTTATCTCATTGATTATAAAAAATACAAGTCGCACTCTATAACAACAGTAACTCGGGTCAGGCTACAAATCAAAAGAATCGCTTAAGATAGTGTTAACAGTAAACCCAACTCCCATTTCCTTATCTGGGAGTCAGGGAAGTAAAAATAAATATTTGTGAAGGTAACAATGAACAACAAATGATACATGATTAAAATACAGAGAAGCTACATAAAACAAAAAGTAATGGCTCCTTGCAGACAATGCTTTCTCCAAAACCTGAGTTTTCAGTTTGTCGAGAGCAACGCACTAACAAGACATGCTCAATACTAGAGAAGCCTCATATGAGCTACATCATTCAATCTTTTTATCTGCCAACCAGTTTTCCACGAATGTTGCAACACAGTCACTGAAGAATCCTCTACGCATAATTTATGTGAAATCACAGGGCTGCAACCAAGGATGCCTGTCAAGAGGCATTTAATTGGCACCGAATGAGTGAAAACTCCAATGCAAGTTGAAACACCTGAGGAACTTCGCACATTCATTTCACTAGTGGAGCTTTGGCGGCTCGGTGGTTCCTTTGGGGACATCTCTTCCTCATGGTACTGATCTCCAGTTGTAGTTACTACCTGCAACCTGCTTTTACCAGATTTTTTCCTGGACAACTGCCGCTGTCTGTGAAGCAAATCCCAATGTGGTTGTGGATAAGATGGCCCATCTCGATCATGGATAGAGTTTGTAAAACCATGTGAATTCTGTTGTGGAAACCCACCGTCAATTGGACGGGGAGAAAAAAACTCTGATCTAAGCTTTTCAGGGAGAACCAGCAATGTCCCGTTCAGGAACTGGACCATTCGGAACTCCACTTGCCTGAGTGACTCTCCAGACGGTGCAGAGAAGTCAGGTTGGAGTCTGTCGATTAAACCCATAATTTCTGGGGTATACATTTCAGATCGCTGGCAGCCCTCCCAATGGCCTTGGCTCATTTCTGTGACTGCATCTGCTATCTGGATCTGTTGTTCCGGAAAGCCCATTTCCTGTAAAGGTGCATCGACGGAATCAATTGTTAGCCACAGATGAATATGGCAAATGCTCATTTCATATACGGCACTAGCAATTTTATATCAGTGTAGTAATATGGATGCTTACCCATTTATAGTGTTTCATTAATTATCATACCATTTTGATGTAGATTTATGAGTCGTAATAAACGATATCATTTCATGCTTCTTTGAATTGAAATATTGGTAATGACCATTGCTCTTTTTATGTTAAAAATATTTCTATATGTCAGATCTGCAATCCAGTATCACCAGCAATCTCATTTCATCTGCTAAGCTAACTATTCTGATCTGATCTGAAGCAAATTGTGAAAGTAATGTACTAAGCTTTTGCACCTCATTGGTGTTGTAAAGCTTAATACAGATCGGAAATTTTTATGCAAAACAGTTGCCCAGCCTGGTTTTCTCAATTTAGTCGAGGTGCTTTGCAGGAAAAACTAAGTGATTCACCATTAATGGACTAAACCCGTTGCAGCCATTAGCAAACAGCCCACAATTTTCAAATGGCAGCCAACACGAATATCCCAGCCCTTAAATAAAAGGGAGAAAAGTCAAATCTTTTCACAGAGGTCACTTTCATGCAGCCAAACAGTGCCTGCACTTTTCTGAGATACCTATAGTATTGTAACTGTACATTGCAACTCTATGTTGATAGAAATCAGACAATGGGATGCACAACCTATAAAGCAGTTTCATAATGGGTACAGTCAATATTCCTCCAGAGTCCAGGCATAGTGGTAAATTCGAACTAACCCTCTATAAGGGTATTGAAAGAAACACCTAATCAGATGTGAAACCAGGATGTCCATGAAAGAACATTACAGCAAGATGAAATCACAGCATGCAAATGGACAAAAGCATATTCTGAAAGTTGTGTTCCCGACAAAGAGGTCATGAGTGTAAAGTACGTATACGTATAGGTTATTCTCCTTGTCAAAATAGGGGAAACAAGGATCTGGAATTACTGTTTTCTGCAGACAGCAAACAGTCAACCTGTACACATTATCTAGTTATAGCACCAAGATCTGAAATTTAATTTCTTGAAACAGATCAGACCTAATTTCTTACTTGGTAGTGTATTAGGTGAGATGTTGTAGAATAGGCCTGAAGATGGTGGCCATCAGGTCCCGACTACAGAAATAGAAGTACTGATACAGAGTCTATCACAATTTAAGCAGCTTAAGAGTACAGTAAAAGCTTTTTTCCCTTGATCTTGGAGCTAAAGATAGAGACACAACTATAATAGTCCGGTGCTTCATAATATAAATAATATCATATTGCAAGAGAGGACGTAATACAATGTAGGACGCCTGTTACACAAGCTATTTGACGAAGGACTATATGTCATTCATATATAAGGACAACCTATATTACACAACCTGCTGTTTTATAGAAAATATTGCAACAAACAAGTTTTAATGTACCACCAGCATTTCATTATTTCAACGCCCACAGGAGGTTTCTATTACGCCTATATGGTTGATAATTGCTTCCTATATGCTTCAAATATAAATCATCTTTACAGGACTAGCTGATGTATACATTTAGAGAAATATCATCCTTCTGGCATCCTTATTGGTTCTGTAGGGTATTATCTGAGTTAATTGGAGTACGTAGGTTCATGAACGAGCAACTATTTTAAAGGCTGAGACAAGAAAGGCAATGCTAATGCCCAAGTTAGGCAATTCAAAGTACAACAAGTGAAGCTTAAGGAAATAATATTACATACATCTCATACTAAAGGTCAGATAGTCTTTTGTATAGGCACATACTTAATAGCTACACAGTTGAACAGCCGGTATCTTGTTGACCTTCACTGAGGGTCTTGGATATGGACTTTGGTCTTGGGATTCAGTGATTAGGTCATTGGTCAGCTTTTTTTATTTCTGATGGAAGTATTCCATGTAGCCTCAGAGTAAAGGACCCTTTATAAGTAAGAGTAAGTTGACCAAAGCCTTAAATTTCATGAGTAATCAGCAAGGTGTATGACTTCAGTGGGCATGACTGCATCAGCTACTTATCATGCCATAGATTACTGGTATAAAAGATTAGTCCAATCACCCATGTCCGTTTGCTACCAGGGTTGGGTGGGGAGGGTAGGGTGAGCTGAGCTGAGGTGAGCTGAAGTGCTTAACATTATTGGAACTTCCAAGATTATGAGAAATTCTTTGCTTTCTAAAAATATATTGAACTGCATGAAATTGAACTCCATAGTCTCCATGAACTAAAATACACAGAAATATACTGCCATAACCTTAGCGGGTAACCAAATGGACCAAGCAGAAAAACTTAAACCTTTTCAATCTGCAAAATTCTCCTTTAAGCATTAGTGTGCTAGCCTCAGTGCTAGTTTTTTTGTGTTATGGCTAGGTTGAAGAAAATTACAGTTGACACAAAAAGCAACTGATGGAACATGAAAGAATGTGAGGTTGACAAGTCACAACAAGTTCATCACATGTTTAAAGCTAATGTTTCCTACTACAACGATTGATCACAACAAGTGTCATCTTTCCCAGAAGTTGCTATGAGGTTTTTTTACCATTTTGTATGGTGGAACTGAATCTACCATACATGAGATATTGCAGCATAAACAGGGGGGTGGGTCGGTTGTTTCTTAAGAGTGGATTAGAGAGATATGATCAAAGGAACAAGGTCTGAACCTTAATGTACCAAAACATACCATGAGTAAATTGACAATGCTCCAAATTGTTAGTGTACAAACTCAACAAATCGTTAAAAGCCAAGTCTCAACCTTCAAATAGCTTGCAATTAACTCGACAAAGTTGAAGTATGGATCAGGTTCAGAATGACACTGAAATGATCGAAACAAGCTTTTGGTTTGTGAAAGGAAGTTTGACTGTTGTTTTCAGAGGTTTAACACAAAGTTCAGCCTTTAAAAATGCTTTAGACACACCACCAAGGCTATAAAACAAAGCAAAAGACAATCTACTTTTGTGAGAGTATGTTTGATTTAGAAAGCACAAAGTTAAGAATATGAAATATCAACTCAACTCACATAGAAAGAGTTTAGACAGTTAATGGACATAAAGCTCTATTAGTTTCTCACTTTCCTTGCTCTTACAACAAGCTTAAGAGTACACAAAGACATTTCCAGCCTTGAGCTTACCATGGGCTTAAGGGAACCAAAAAACTCTCCTTGGCAACGCAAAGCCACTAGGAAAGGGAAATACGACCGGTGATCGTCAACAAAACAAGCTAGCACCTTTCCACGGGCTTAAGAATAACAAGACTATTTCCAGCCACAAAGGATTAATCGAACATAAGCCGTGTTTGCTAAACAGCTTTTTGAACAGCAACAAAGAGGTGAAGGGTTTGGCCAACTTCAGCTTAACCTATTGGTGGTGTTTGTATATTATAGTTTTTGCCGCAAATAGCTATTCTACAAAAAGCTACAAGTTGAAGCTTTGTCACTGGACTTATTGGGTAAAAGAACTTATTCATGACAAAATGACAAATTATCCTGAACTAGTTTATAAATATAGATGAAAGCATGTCCCTACAAGTCTTTCAACATCCTAAAAAGCTAAGTAGCTGCAATTAACTAACCACCAAACACTTTTTAACAAACCGATAAAAATATAAATGCTAGTCAAAGCAACTGATATGACAGCCAAAAGAATGCCATAATTTTATTTTACAAGACATTGCCTATCCTTATACTGAGGGGATGAAGTATCCTAATCTACCATAGGAAAAGGATTAAAGAGCTCTCAAAAATACAGCAGAAGGATAGCTCATTTGCAAAAACAAAAACCTAAACTCCAAATTTTATTGGTTGTTCAAAGGCTCCTTGTCCTTGCTTGATATTGGTTGATTTTTCCTTGCATTTTCCGAGTGAAAAACGTCAAAACCCCAGTTTCTGGCTTACTCCTTTGCTATTAACCAAAATAGTGAAGATCACAATAGTACAACCTTCATTACTAATCCAATTGTTAAGATTCCAAAGCAAAAAGGTTACCAAGGCTAAAGACTAAAAACGAAATTTCTTAAACGTTTTTGCATCAGCTACATCTGTAGAAATTAGATTTAACTTTGCACCTTCACGAGTTATAATCTAAACTTCACTGCCTTATGGGTCTTGACTCTTGACTTCTTGAGAGACGATTTCTAGATCACAAATAATAACTAACTAAAACAAGTTGGCCCTCAAATTGCTTTTATATGATAGCTAGCCATATACCCATATTTCGCCTATTTCGGTTTTCACCTTTAATTCTTGTACCACATCACTCTTGCAGTCCTGTCAAGTTGAAAACCCATAGCTACTAATGCATAAATTGTCCTCCCTTATGACTATCATTCAAAACTCATAGTTAGGTTTAAATTGGCTAGCCACGCGGGCAACACAGCTTCATGGCTGACTTTTTATAATCATAACTCATAATCCAAAATTCATCTCAAGGCCCATTTTGAAGGCGGTGAAGCCTAACTTCATATGAAACTGGTTTCAAGTGCATACCATTTTTTCCTGGAACTCTCAGTTCAAATTAAATTTTGGCGTATAATCTTTTAATCTACCATTTTGAAGATAACTTTAAGAAGTCTTCAGTTATGTAAAAAATCAAACAGTCACGAAAGAACAACTTTGTGCATGATAATAATACAAGGCTAAAACCATTTTCAAATACATTTAGTGTTCATTTCAAACAAAAAATTGTATTACAAAAAGTCAGATTGACCATTTTACCCCATGTTAATTGTTTCCTCTTTAGTAAGTTGTAGTCTGCGTCAATCGTATAGAATGCCAGTAAAGTGCAACATTTTTCATCATCGGGCGTCCGGTTTTCTTCTGGAGGCACATATTACAGTATCTACAAGCATGAGAATGAACCTCAAGCCAATATTTAGGTGATGTCTCGAGCTACTTATGTGATTGAGAAACTTAAGTCTAAGAGCATCTGCTTGAGTATGTACAATGGGAGCCAAGAGCTAACCTTCCATTTAGAGAGAGAGAGAAGTTGAAGGGCCAACTTTTTGCCCACAATGGTTGCCTCTTTACTAGCTCTTCATTTACTTTCTTGAAGAGCTAGTTCCACTCACTCTTCATGAAGAGGTAGAGTTAGCTCTCCATGAGAGTTGAAGGGTGTTTTAGTGGGGAAAAAATACTAAAAAAGTGTGTTTATTGTAGTTGGTCATGAGCCACTTGTATTAGGCCATGTGTCGTTAAAGAGGGTCAATAGAAGAGACATTCCATTGTAGCGAAAGAGTCATATACTAGCTCATCAACCATTTCTCACATTGAAGAGTTAACCCTTTATTCTTCCCATTGTACTTGCTTGGTGAAAATGAAAAGTTACCTCTCCAAGAAGAATTGGTTGAAAGGCTAGTATATGACTCTTTGCCCACAATGGTATTGACCCTCTTAAAAGACACATCGTATGCTTTAAGTGGCTCACAACCCATTACACAAAACACAAATTTTCTAGTATTTTTTCCACTAAAACAAGCCCCACCCGAATCCTCTTCAACTCTCATGAAGAGCTAACTCTACACTAGCTCTTCATGAAAAGTAAAAGGGACTAACTCTTCATGAAGAGTAAATGGGACTAGCTCTTCATGAAGAGTAAATGGGACTAGCTCTTCAAGAAACTAAATGAAGAGCTAGTAAAGGGGCAACCATTATGGGCAAAGAGCTAGCCTTCCAGCTTCTCTCTCTAACATGGAGAGCTAGCTCTTGCTCCCGTTATACATACTCTAAGAAAGTTATCTCATTTTTGTGGAAAAATTGAGCATAACTAAGCACAAATACAGCTAAATTCTTACTTGCTCTTAGACAATGAAGTTCTCGAGAGTGCATACCCTTATGCTCCTGGAGCAAAAACCCCTTGTTGAAGAAATTAACCCTCACTAAAGGGCATACAATGACATGTTATACTATTGTACCCTCACTTTTTTGGTATGAAGAAGCCACGAGATTCATCATTCTTGAACCACATTAGAGCTCGCTGTGTGAGGTTGTTTCACTATGAAATGCAAGGAAAAAACCAGCTAATTCAAAGCAAGGACAAGGGTGAGCCTCTGAACAACCAATAGGATTATTTTATAAATGTTCTCCAAGTATTTTAGTCTATTCGTTGTCCTATTGATGTGTTTGTAAGAGCTCTGTTTCTCTTTCTTAATGTAGATTACTATATATCATCTCCTCTATAGATAAGGTAATGCCTTGTAACTGAAGGAGAATGAGTTTCTCCTTTGGGCCGGAAAATAGCTTGTTAATTGATGTCAACCAACAGACCACTAAGAAAACTCTCAAAAGATGGATTACATATTGCCTAATTTCATTCATAACATTAGAGGAGTGGCTAAAGGGTTATTAAGAAGCTGAACTTTGTATCATTTAACTCACTGTCATTTTAAAAAGCTTGTTTCAGTCATTCTCAACCTGATTCAATTAGCATAATGATACCTGAAATTCACATAACTTGTGTTAAGGTAAATGGCTCCATTATCCTCGAAATCAAGCATTTCAAAATTCCAGCCCTATGTGTCTCCTATGTCAATGTACTACTTACTACAGTTGTCTTGCAGAAGAAAACAAGCTTCACAACTTGGACTTCGGACCACCAACACTTTGTTGGCAAGATGGCAAGATACTTAGCTTACCCAAAGTCTGCACCTATGAACCTCAACGCACTAAGGACTAAAAGGAGGACGTTTACTTGCAAAAACCTTCCGCACTGGTTCATTCACTGTCTCACTACCTAAAAACTTGTAACTAGGGGTGTGTGAAGACGTTGAGCTGTATTAGATAATTTTGAGCAAAAAGTCAAGTCAAACACTTATTACGAAAACATAAAATCTTCAACCTTCATAGGCTTAGACACTTTTAGAGCAATGGAAACACATCAATTATCAAATGAAAAAGAAGTGGTTCAAAAACATGACCCCTAGGTATCCACTTCATCAAGAAAGTTTTCACTTTAAGAGTCACTCACTCTTCTGGCTGATATAGATGGCCTTTAAATAATGACCATGAAAAACGTATCTCTTTAAATGATGTAGTATATGACACTCAATTGAACACCGAATGAGAAAACGATCAATGTCACTCTTACTCATGTTCTGCTTAGGTGGAAGAAGAAGCTTTTGGTTGTGTTACATAACTACACTAAACAATATATTTACAGAAGATGCAAGTTGAGATACAGATTTAGCATCTATTGCCACTTAAAATCAACCTCCACAATTCAATCAATCTTCTGAACATACATTCATAGCTACTGAAGAAAATGCCTATCACCAGAAAGCAAATCTTTGAACATACCCTGAACCACAAACAAGAAAGTCCAGAAATTTGTCCGTATTGGTTTAGATCCCTTATCCTAATCTCTTGAAGCAAATAATAAGTCCCTTCCTGATGAAGGATCAAAATACAAAGGAACTCTATGAAGCACTTCTTTGGATGCAAAAATTGCCAAACGTAGACAAATGGATAAAGTTAGGAAATTATGTTCTAAACAATGGGAAGCGCTAGAAAGTATTTATTAGGCTTGACATTGTATCTCCCTAACCCTTAATGGGGTGGATTGATCTATATCCAAGATTTTACTTTGCCCATTGCTATTGGAATTGAAAGGTTTGCTTTCACCAACAAGACAATCTATCATAATCAGATCACTGATTAACCACTTGCATACTCACTAAGTCACTATCACCAAGAGCAAAAACATTATTACACACACAATAGCTCATTTCTCATCCCATACCTAACAAAACTGCATCTTTAATATTCCTTTCTAAGCTCCTCTATAACCTTATTCAGTCTTCATCACTCTCCTCACATCATTGCAATTCTTCAACCTACTCTTATGCAACAAAGCTAAACCCATCACTAATTTACTACACACATTAAAACTGTAAAAAAAATCATTTCGCACCAAAAGAGCACTCACGAAGTCAATATAACCAATAACAAAGACATTATTACACACACAATAGCTCATTTCTCATCCCATAGCCCATAAAACTGCATCCTTAAACACTCTTTTCTAAACTCCTCTATAACCTTAATCAGTCCTAATCACTCTGATCACATCATTGCGCTACTTAAACCTACTCTTATGCAACAAAACTAAACTCATTACTAGCTTACTTACACACAAGAAACTTTAAAAAGAACATCATTTGACACCGAAAGTTCAACAATCACTAATGTAGCACAAAAACCACCAAGTACTAAATCTAGTATGAGGAGCAAGGTTGGCACATTGGCTGGAACGTCAACCTGCCTGGGGGTTGTCCCATGTTCGAATCCTCATATGCCCCTACCCCTGCAGCTAAAAGAAAACTAAATCTAGTGCAATAAAAATTCCACATGAATACATTAATTAATTTAAATTAAACTTAAAACCGAAAATCTTACCTGACAAACAGAAGCAGCAGTAGCCTTAGCACGATCCAAAGGCGAACAATAAACCGCATTAAACCTAACACCCTGAGAATTCAAAAAGACCGCCAAAGCTCTAGCTTGCCTCTTCCCATTATTAGTCAAACCAGCACCAGGACACCTCCCACTCACCAACTCACTCCTCAAACTCACCTCGCTTTCGCCATGACTAATCAAATAAACCTCCATCAAACCCCCCCTCTCCTCCTCCATCACCATCATCCCATCCGACGAGTAACTCCTCCCAAAGCTCGCCGGCAGCGGCGGGGGCGGGGGCGGTGGGGCCAGAACATTGTACGGGTCCCACACCTTAATCAACGGCCCCATCCTCGGCGTCCCAAGTGACGAAAGCTGAGGTGATAAAGGCGAAGCTGAGGCATAACAAGGGAGCATTTCTGGCTCTTGTTCCAACACTTTCTTGTTAACCCCATTATGATCTCCATGTTGTGCTGATATAACTCCATTTTCATCCTCCTCTTCTTCCTCCTCCTCTTCCTCCTCCTCGTCTTCTTCGCCTTCTAGTGTCTGTACTGATTGGCTCGAACCCATGTCGTCAGGAGGGTGTCGTTGTGATATCTTACGGAATCGTATCGATCTCACTGAATTACCATCTGGGTCAATCTCATATTGCGAAAAGAAGTAAACTTTGGAAGAAAGATTGCAACTTTATTACAGAAAGTGTGATTTTGAGTGTAATAGTATGTTTTTTTTTTTTTTTTTGAGCAGTGAAGCGGGGATTAAGGGGGAGGGGGGCAGATCTAGGGGAGTTACAGATTGATTGACTGAAGTTGTCTGGTAAGAATCTTTGAATTGTCAAAGATTTTTACAGTCAAAGAGATTGAGACAAATAGATTCAGTGGTTTCACCATCTGTAGTAACACTAGATAAGTTTGGTGGGAGTTCCTTGGTTTTCTTTTTGTTTGAAATGAGCCATCACTTTTTTTTTTTTTTCGGTAAAGTCGCCTATAAAAACCGAACCCCCCAAACTATATTATTAGGGCGAAAGAGCTGTAACCATTTGAGCTAGTTTTTCTTTTTAGCCATCACTTGTATTATAAGAAGTTTGATCGATAATTACCATGTTCATGTTTATTATTTAAATTGAGTTTGATTTCGAGTTATAACTTGTGTTTAGAAACGTGTTTAATTTTGGTTTATTTATGATTTAATGTGTTTTGTTTGTTTATTTATTGAGTTAAGCTTAAGAGTGAAGATTGAGCTTTAAATGACTTTTAAAATTAAGTCGAGTTTATAAATGAAAAAAAAATTGACTGTAGAAATAAAAAAATGGGAAATTCAGTTAGTGTCCTTCAAGTTTTGCAAATTTCAACTTGTACCCAAACTTAGAAATGATTTTCAGCATGTACCCTTCAGTTTTCAAAATAGTGTAATTTATAACCAAAAAAAATTTCTTTGTCAAGTTTTATCATTAAATAGAATGACACAATAGTCCAAATGATTTCACATGTATTATATCAAACGATATTTGATAATTTAAAATTTTCTTCGTTACATAAATGTTGAGCAATACATCTACACAAGTTATTTCATAATACAAATAACTAAAAAATTCGGTTGATAATTAATTGGTCATTTGATAGTAAATACATTATTTTATAGATTTTCGTACACGTAATTAGATAGTGAGTCATATATTACACCATATATCTCAAGCATTACTTTAATAATGTGTTCTCTTGATAACTACCATGTGTGCAAACATTGAATACAAGGGTGTATCTTTTATATATATATATATATATATATA
>CAAKMY010039209.1:0-31850 GCA_901111285.1 Corrigiola litoralis
GGGGGGGGGGGGCGCTGTATGGTGGTGGCGGAGAATCGATAATAAGGTGTTGATGATGGACCTTCTGGCAAAGCCATTTCGCCACTCGAAAGCAAGGGACGAAATTCGCACACCTTCCTCGTGTTTTAGGGAGAGTTTTATTTTCTATAAATTTGAGGTTTGCGGGTTTTGGTTATGGCGAGGATGATGAAGATGGTAGTTAGAAGGAGAGGGTGATAAGTGGGAGCAGATTTTTTAGGATGGTGGTGAAAGGAGGAGAAGGAGGGTGATGAAGAGGTGGGTGAGGGAATTGAAGAGCGAGATGAAACGGTGGTTCGGGTCAAAAAAGGTTAGGGTTTTAGGTTCAGAGTCAAAGGGATCGTTCTTGTAAAAAATGACCCAAAGTACGGATTATACTGGGATTACCCAAAGTTGGGATTATCCGTGGAAGACCGCCCAAAGTTCGGATTGAGAACTTATAAGAAACTCTTATTCCCATATCTGGTATGTGTTATTGATGAGATAATAAAATTTACTTTCATATCCTTTTTTAACTAGAGAAGTGAATGGTGAAGACATGTAAATAAGTGTTTAAGTGAGTGGATTTTTGTAACTTTACGTTTGAAACTAATATCTTAAATCTAATTACCAATCCTTCCCTAATAATAAATTACCGAAAATTCATCCTCACAACTCAAATAAGCAATCCCCTCTCAACTCATTATCCACTAGAAAAGGAGTTTGATGTATTGAGAGTTCAATTCTCATTCACAACACGAACTCACACATACCAAATTAACTGTAAATGTCATTCAAGATTTTATGTCAATTACTTTTCCATTAATATAAATGTAGTTAGTACAATAAGCTCTTTATTGGGATAATAAAATTTTAAATCTCAAGCCTCTAATTGTATGAACATATGAAAAACGAGGATAACCTAAATGGCATTTCCAAGATTCAAGAATTGTCTCAAAGATTTAATTTCAAAATTGTTCAAACTTTTCAAACCAGTCCATCACAAATTAACAACATGAGAAGCACAAAACTTGAACGATAAGCTAGGCAAGCTATCATTTGAGAGATGTATCAAGTGAGAAGCAGCTTAGATTCTCTTTGGTGAACAACTGTCTACAACCCTCTGAAACCTCTCAAATCCACATCCCAAAAGAAAACCAAAACAGAAAAGAAATACTGCTAAAAACAGAAAAGAACAGGGAGAAAGAAAAGTTTAATACAAAAACAGCTAAACAATGTCATAAAGTACTGGGGAAGGTGGTCAAGACCTTTGTATCTTGACCAAACAAACAAATACTTTAAATAAAAGAATTGAAACAACTCTGCTCCCCAGATGTAATGAAGGACAATGTCATAAGATTATTACCACAATATCTACAAATCTGAAAGTTGGCACTGTCAGTTTTGCTTAGCTTGAGCTTACTAGCATTATTACAGCTCTTATTAATAAAACCAACTTACTAAAGTTCACACGCATTGGACTATGTATAACAGTTTTCACCATCCAATACAGTAATATAGTCCAGATTCAAGTTAAGTAGGAATATAGAACCATTAACACGACAAATCTATCCTATCTAAATTTTAACACTATTATATTTTTAGTGTCTTTAAACCTCTAATTAAGTTAAAACAACTCATTACCCGTTGAGTTAGTTCTTTTCATGCCGTACAACTACAGCATTAATTAAACCATAGTAATAATTAACACCAAAGTAAACTGTTATAGATTAAAGAATGATTTCCATTGCAGTAGCAGTGGCGGTGGTTAATCATCAAGAGCTCTCTTTTTTATGCAGGCGTGGGTATAAATGCAGGACCTTTGCTATTACTCATCTCCTTTTCCCCACTCTCTCTCTAATTTCCTCTCTCTAAAAAAAATCACATTTTTTTAAAAACTACTACTGTGTTTTTTTGGACCACCTCCTAATAACTAAGTTCCAAAGTAAAATTTTTGCAACAGCAGAAAATCCCATCATCATATAAGCAGCAGAATTCAATGTAAAGTGAGCTGAGTTAGATAAAAAGCTTGAAATGAGGTTCAGAGTATCAAAAGTAGGCCAAATGGGTATCTTTTATTTCCCTGCTTTTTCAATTGGGTTTTCTCTCTTTTCATGATTCAGTGTTGAGGAGCTGTCTTTTTTTTCTCTCACTAGTTTTTTTTTTTTTTTTTTTTTTTAAGAAAATTTGGAGTACTAGGGGTGTTTGAGGAGTAAGGTTGGCCCAGTGCTTGGGAGTTCAACCTGCCTGGGGGTTGTCCGAGGTTTGATTCCTTATATACCCTCAGTCGCGGCAAATGAGTAGGGTTTCTATGGTAGAAAAATTGAAGTACTAGGGGGGTGTTTGAGGAGTAAGGTTGGCCCAATGGTCGGGAGTTCAACCTGCATGGGGGTTGTCCGAGGTTTGAATCCTCATATCCCCTTCCCTTGAGAAATTAGTTGCTCCAGTGTACTAAAATAAAGTACTGGGGAGTGTTAGTGTGTTAGTAGTATTTATTATGGTGGATGACCTATTCTTTCAAATTGACTGATCCTAGGCCTTTTCTTTATTACTGAAGCTCTCCTGTCTGTGGTTTGAATAGATTCTTGGGGGTGTGTCTGTATGTTAACCTGCAAGCTGCAGCTATCTGTGTACCATTTTTAGTTGCAGTACAAGTTGAGTGATTGCTTTTTGAGAAATTTGTTGTAGGTAGTTAAACATTGGTACAAAAGTGGGTACATGAGTTTTGTTTTTAATGATGCTGTGTTGCTATCAAGACATTAATTGAAGTGAGTACCTGACTTTTCTCCCTTCCCACCTTTTCTCTCATTAGCTGTGGTCTTTGCTTTGCTTTAATTAGCCCCCCCTCATCAGTTATAGCAGTCAGTAGTATCTATGTGGGTGAATTGAGCCCCTTCTTTGGTTTCTGTGTTTGTGTGTCTGTGTCTGTGGTGGGGGTCTCAGTGAGTTATAGGGGGGAATCTTTGTCACTTCTCTCTTAAATTTTTCTGGTCTACTGTGTAGCTCTTGAATTTTATTGAAATGGGTTCGTATCATTTCATTTGATTTTATTGAATAAAGAACAGAACTTTGACTGTTTCTGGTGGGTTCTGCTTGGTTTTTTCAGGTGTCTGATCTTTATTCTGTTAGGGAATTGGGGTTTCTATAGGGGTTTTGGTACAATTACTGCACAAATATTAAGTAAAAGGAGAAGGTTGGGAAGAAAAGGATTGTTGGGACTTGGTTGCTTCTGCGGATAGAGTGAAGTTGGTATGGATATGAGTGATAAGGATAAGTTGGAATTAGAGAAGAGGAGTGAAGAGTCATTGAGTTATCATGCCCCTGGTATGCCAGGTGATTGGAGATACAATGGTGCAAATTTTACGAATTCGTCAATGGGGCTAGTGTCTAATGGAAATCCCATGGCAGTTTGTGGAGATGCTGTTGGTCCTTCCTGTTCCTCAGGGGCAATGGTCGATTCGTTTGGTCCGGGAGTTTGGGAGCATTCTGTCAATGGAGGACACTTAGGCTTCGGTGAAATGAATGGTGTTGCAGGTGCTCCTGACCCTCTCTCACTGCTCAAAAGTGGCTTGTTCTTACCAAGCATGACAGGAATGCTGTCCCAGAATTTATCCCAGTTTCCTGCTGATTCTGCTTTCATTGAGCGTGCTGCCCGGTTCTCTAGCTTCAGTGGGGGACATTTTGGTGAAATGTTGAACCCTTTTGGCATTCATCAGTCTGCTAATCCATTTCTTCGAGGTGGGCCAATGATGCAAGGTCCACAACTGCAAGAGGTCTTGTCAGGGGAAGCTATGAAATCATTGCCTGGGAGGCAGCCACAGCATAGTGATGGAGACATAGCGGAAACCTCAAAGGATGTTTCTTTGCCTCAAGAACACGGGGCTGTGGATGGAAATTCACCCAAGAATGCGGCAGTGATTGATAGATCTCATGAAGCAAAACAAGGTGTTTCCATGTCCGTAAATGACTCTGATGAACCAGAGTTTAGTGGCGGCGGCGGCGGCCAAGAGGATGGGACACCTGTGTCGGGGAAAGGGGTCGGTGCAAAGAAAAGGAAAAGGGTTAATCAGGTAGATAAGACTTGTATTCTTCATGCTTGTTGGTTTTCAACTTTTCATCCATCCTTATTCATTATTGGCTGATTTTATTTTCATATTAGGATGCCGAGCCTGAGCAATTTAATGGACTTCAGCAGCAATCTAGGTCTGGCGAAGCAGAGAAGAATGATTCAGAAATACCCCAAAAGGGAGAAAAGAATTCTACACCGTCTGGCAACAAGTCAAACGGAAAACATGGTAAACAGAGTTCTCAAGTGTCTGATCCACAAAAGGAAGATTACATACATGTAAGAGCACGAAGAGGGCAGGCCACTAATAGCCACAGTCTAGCAGAGAGGGTAATCCAAATTCTTCTTTCTGAAATAAATATACCAGTAGGATATCCGAATTTTCCTTTCGAAATGCTAATGGTATTTGTATCAATAATAGGTTAGAAGAGAAAAGATCAGTGAGCGGATGAAATTTCTTCAGGACCTTGTGCCTGGTTGCAATAAGGTTGATTTCTGGACCTGGTTTTTTGGGAAAGCTGTGGTTTAATCTTTTGGGACATTGAATTTTACTCAACTGTATTTCTTAGGTTACCGGCAAAGCCGTTATGCTAGATGAAATTATCAACTACGTGCAATCGTTACAACGGCAGGTTGAGGTACTGCTTTATATTCCTTTCCATCTTCCTTAAGTTTAAGTTCTCAAGTTGAATTTCAGTGTAATAGTTGTTTTGGTTGGTGGTTTCTGTTCTTCGTTGTTTTTGTTAATACAATAATTCGTGAACTTTTGATTTATTGGCATTAATTGTTTTCACGAAACAGTATCCGTGTCCATACTTATGCAGCTGCCCTTTGTACCATCTCTTCTACTTGCTCTGAATTAAATTGAAGCCTGTGGCATATGAATAGTCTATCCATTTTATGATTATAAGATATAAAATTGTCCAGTTAGTGCTTGCTACAGACTTGTTTGATTACAGCCTCTTGTGGTTCTGTATTCACAGTTTTTGTCAATGAAGCTTGCAACGGTTAATCCTAGATTGGACTTCAACATTGAGCGGCTTCTTGCGAAAGATGTGAGTAGAATTAAAATATCCGATTGCTGATTGCCTTTAAGAAAAATGCATCTTCTGAATAGACGTGATTAACTTTGGCTAATCCTGTGTATTTTGCAGCAGATGTTTTCATCACGAGCTGGTCCTTCCTGTGGTCTTGGAATTTCTCCAGAAATGTCATTGGCTTATCCTTCACTGCATCCCACTCAACCGCCCATTTTACAGCCAGTTCTTCCTGGCATTGGTAACTGTTCTGATATGCTGAGGAGAACAATCAATTCGCAATTGACTAACATGGGAGTAGGTTACAAAGAACCCAATCCGCAAGTATGTATTTCATCCGTAAAGACATCTTTCTTTCTGCTGCTTTGATACCATGTTAAGCTTTGTCAGTACCCCTAGATCTGACAGTAAATTGGTGCTCAGTTTGACATGGAAGTTTGTATTTGGTAGTCAGTGTTATAGCTTAGTGTTTTTGTTCGTGATACACAAAGGGCAATTTTGTGAAGTCTTTTCAACTTCCAATTATTTCATAACTCTTAAGTGCTTTTTGAAGTTGTTTATCTGGATTTGATTCTGTAGCTACCCAATGCGTGGGACGACGAACTTCACAACGTGGTCCAGATGGGCTTTAATGCCAGTGCTACCCTTGACAACCAAGAGACTAACTGTAAGAACCTTTTGCCAATCCCTAGAATCTTTTGTCATAGACTTCTGTGCCTGAACTCTCAGTTTATGTAAGCCTCAATTTCCGTTGATGTTTGCAGCTTCTGCGCCACCAGGTCAATTAAAAGCTGAACCTTGATATCTGTGCTTACGAGTTATGAACATCATTTTCGTTGATGCGTTACAGCCGTGCTGTTCCAATGAGTTTTCTCTTTTCCTTCTGTTGCTAGCCATTGGATATCAGACATTGACGGGGGACTTGAAAATATAACTAAGCACCTCCAGGTCCAACTTCACACCTGAAGTACAAGCTTTTGTATAGTCCTAACGGCTTTATGGGGACATGTACATTTGAAGGGTATGGAATAATGACTTTTGAAGGGTAATCTGAATTCCCGAGGCCTTGCCGAAGAAAGATAGGGCTGTTAGCTCGAGTGTAGCCTCGAGGACTATAATGGTGAAACCTTTTCGAAAATCAAATTGCTTGGTGCAGGTTACTTGTATTGAAGCGCGATTTCTTTGCTCTAGATAGTAGATGGGATGGGGGTAGTGCTAGCAGCTCTTAGTTAACATCAGATTGTGCTATTAATTGTAATTTATCGATTGTATTTTATGTAACCGAGTGTGGATATATATATTTTGTTCTTTTTAAGTATAATGGTACAATAGCATGTCATGATTGATGAATCTAATCCCTTGTCCGCCTAAATGAGATCATCAACTTTGCATGTGAATGTGCAACTTGTTCTCGGTCGGGTTCATGATCATCGGAGTTCATCGTACAAGACGGCTTAGGCCCTCTTCTCTTTATGGTATTTTTATAGGAATTTTCGGAAACTTTTGGAAACTCTTTATTGTAGTCGTATTCTATAGGACGTTTGACTTGTGACATTTGGCGATGACACGAGGAAAGGGCCTAAGACTTAAAAAAAGGGGGGAGCCCTGGTGGGTTTAGATGCTGTTAAGCATATTCAAAAGCAAATTTTAAAAGTGAATTGAGACTTTTTATCGTTATGTTTGTTAATGCTAAATGGTACTACACTATTCTCAATCTAATTCCTATCTCTGGATGTCTGGAAAAATCCTTGGGTAGTAAAGGGTCATTTCTTTAATTCAATTGCAGTTTTTATTTATTTTTTATTTTTCCGAAAACGGTCTAAACAAAGCTACTATAAACAAACAACTCTATCCAGTGGCGAAGCTAGGATATTATAGGTGTGGTGTCATAATACTTATAAGTGGACATATAAAGCTTCAAAATAACTAAAATGTATCTAGTAGGGTTTGAACCCACAACCTTAAGTGGTGTCATGTAGCTACCTAACCACCAATCCAACTTATTTCATGCTATTTTAATACATTAATTTAGACATATTTTCATTTAGTGTGGTGTCAAATGACACCACACCCTCCAACCTAGCTCCGCCAATGACTCTATCGACCCTACTATTTTCACCCGCAGTAATTTTCCTCTTGTAATTACGTACAAATGGTAGCAAGACGACATGCCGAGACCTCAATGAGATTTGGTTTTGATGGTTATCCTCACTAATACCTTATTTGAACTTTGCATCTTACAACATCAACATAGAATATCTTTAATATGATGGTGTGATTCCGACAACATTCGTGACGGAACTAAAGGTCAAAATGTACGATCAAGGCAAAAACGCAGATCTTGCACAAATGAGGCATTTTCCGGCCAAATGGAGATCGGAATCGGAATATATGTCGAACATCCAGTGGGGTAGGGGTGCAGCGTCGAAAATGGTGGTGACACCAAGGTGGGCAGAGGTTGCAGTAAGTGGAGGGGGAAGTTAGGGATCGGGTGGAGGGGTAGCTTGGTAATTTCAATTATTTTAATCAAGGGCAAACATTTCAATTTATAAGCCGTCTCACCAACCGTCTCATTGAAATTTTTACCTGGAAATAATTAAAAAAACCATATTTCCCCTCTCACACATAGGGTCCAAACAAAGAAATACCTGTGGAGCATAGTATAATTTCATGTGTACACAATACTCCAAATACATACACAAAAAGTTTTTGAATAGACACACTATTTTTAGTCATACGGCCATACCAGCCCAATAAAGACATAAAAAATACTAACTTAAGTTGGGCTTTAATCAGCTTATAAGTAGTTTTAGCTTACAATGAGTTCGTCTATTTCCGGTCTTTTTAAAGAGTTTGTTATACATAAATATATGTTATTTCCCGCCATACGTAACTGTAATAACGACCATGTCCTCAACATCAAATCACTACTGTTTAATCCTCAAAAAATGCCGCGAAACCTTGAATTTAAACCTAGCAAAGAAGCTCCATTGCTTAATCATCAAAACCCAAAAAAACCCAGGTACGTTTTTATCAAACAGTCTCATAAGTACATACAGTCAGCTCAAAAATTTAGTGTATGCACGTAAAGTGTTTGATGAAATGCCCCAACCAAACCCTTTCTCTTGGAACATCATACTTTCCGCTTACTCGAAATCGGGCTGTCTGGCTGAGATGGTGGAGGTGTTTGATTCTATTCCTAGTAGAGATGGTATTTCGTGGAACACGTTTATTTCGGGTTATGTGAATTGTAGGAGGTTTGGCGATGCGTTGAGGGCTTATAGAGCAATGTTGGAGGATGGAACTATGAATTTGAATAGGATTACTTTTTCGACGATGCTTATGATGTCGGCGGAGATGGATAGTGTTGGTTTGGGTAGGCAACTTCATGGGCAGATAGTGAAGTTTGGGTTTTTGTTCTATGTGTTTGTGGCTAATCCTTTGATGGACATGTACTCAAAGTTGGGATTTGTACGTGATGCTAAGAGGGTCTTTGAGGAGGCGCCTGAAAGAAATTTGGTTATGTATAATACGATGATTGGAGGGTTTTCACGGTGTGGAATGTTTGAGGATGCATGGTGTTTGTTGAGTAGTATGCAAGATAAGGATTCCATTACGTGGACTACTATGATTACTGGATTGACCCAAAATGGTTTCGATAGGGAAGCTGTTGGTCTGATAAAGGAGATGCGAAAGGGGGGTTATGCCATGGACCAATTTACGTTTGGAAGTGTCTTGGCTGCTTGTGGGAGAATCGGAGGGTTGACTGAAGGGAAAGAACTCCATGCTCATATAATTAGAACTGGGTATCAAGAGAATGTTTTTGTTGGTAGCTCTCTTATTGACATGTACTGCAAGTGTAAAAGCATAAGAAATGCAAAGACAATATTTAAGAGAATGACATTCAAGAATACTGTTTCATGGACTGCGATGTTAGTGGGGTATAGTCAGAATGGCCTCAGTGAGGAAGCTATCCGAACTTTCTGTCAGATGCAAAAAAAGTCAGTTGAACCAGATGATGTTACGTTAGGAAGTGTTGTTAGCTCATGTGCTGATTTAGCAAGTTTAGAAGAGGGCGTCCAATTTCATAATCAAGCTTTAGTGTCTGGCTTGCTATCTTCCATTGCTGTGTCTAATGCGCTTATTACCCTTTATGGGAGATGTGGAATGATTGAAGATTCCAAAAAGTTGTTCGAAGAGATGAAAGTCAGGGATGAAATTTCTTGGACTGCGCTAATATCTAGCTATGCCCAATTCGGCAAGGCCAATGAAACAATCCAACTATTCGAGGAAATGCTCTCTGATGGGCTTAAACCTGATGAAGCGACTTTCATAGGGGTTCTGTCTGCATGTAGCAGAGCAGGTTTAGTAGAAAAAGGACAATTGTATTTTGATTCCATGGTGAAAGAATATGGTATAAGTGCTACTTCTGATCACTACACTTGCATGATTGATCTTTTCAGTCGTGCAGGGAGGCTGGAAGAAGCCAAGGGCTTTATTTCTAGAATGCCTTTTGTCCCTGATGCAGTCACATGGGGTACGCTCCTGAGTTCATGTAGAGTTTATGGTAACATGGAGATTGCAAAATGGGCAGCTGATTCTTTGTTTCAACTAGATCCTCAACACCCTGCAGGCTATGTGTTACTTTCCAACATATATGCTGCAGAAGGAAATTGGGATCGTGTGGCTCAGTTAAGAAAAGGAATGCGAGATTTAGGTGTACGCAAGGAGCCTGGTTATAGTTGGATCAAATTTAAAAATAAAGTACATGTTTTCTCAGCTGATGATCAGTCTAGCCCATATCTGGACCAGATATATGCTGAGCTGGAAAAGTTGAACCTGCAACTAATTGAAGAAGGTTATACACCTGATCTGAGGTCTGTTCTACATGATGTCGTGGACTCTGAGAAGATAAGAATGCTGAAACATCACAGCGAGAGACTTGCAATTATTTTTGGCTTGATTTTTATACCACCTGGTCTCCCCATACGAGTGGTTAAGAATCTCAGGGTCTGTAATGATTGCCATACTGCGACAAAATTTATTTCTAAAATCACCCAGAGAGAGATACTTGTAAGGGACTCTGTTCGCTTTCATTTATTCAAAAATGGAACATGCTCATGTGGAGATTTCTGGTGATTTATCAATTATTACTGTACATTAGTATTGAAAGAGAAGTTTTTGAGGAACCTTCATCATCCCGAAAATATTGATCACAGCTAATGTTGTTCCACCTATCGGCAACTTCGACAAGGAATAGGTGAACGAACACTAAACAGTCTTGCTCAATGTATGCATAGACTTTGTTCATAGATACTTTGAGTTACTTATATTGAGATTCTTAACAGACTAGGCAAACAAAAATGCTTGTTGGAGATGTATCCGACTAGTTGCTTGTTAAAGATGAATCAGATCACTTCCTTCCAAAAGTTGTGATTTTGGGAATGAGAGTCAGACTGTTTGAGCCTTGCTTTTGACCTCACTGTCATAAAAAGGGGCCGCTTTACAAAGAAATAGAACTGAAGGAGGACCAAAGATATGAATGGAGAAGTGAGTATTTAATATTGTGTAGAAGTTGTAGATGTTTGTGTTTCATTTTCTTTTATGCCCCTCATTATTATTTTGACCAGCATCAAGAGAACGCATTTCTCGTGGAACACCTTTAGGCTTTTGTTTGTGAAGGGTGTGCATTTAAAGTAATTGGTATCTTTAACCTGAAGATTCTCAGTTAGTGAAACTATTTTGACTGAAACTTTGCTCAGTGATACTTTAAGATAGGGTTTCACGGTCTCAGGGTCGAGTTCTGTCAATATTTTGGCATGTCATACATTTACTCAATAGTTTAAGTTTTTGCATTATAAGGTCTAAAGAGTATCATACAATATTTTCACATGATAACTGTGCTATGTACAAATGTTCTTGTTAACTGTCGTATTCTTTTTCTTCATT
Organism: Corrigiola litoralis; assembly: GCA_901111285.1. Classification (NCBI taxonomy): domain Eukaryota; kingdom Viridiplantae; phylum Streptophyta; class Magnoliopsida; order Caryophyllales; family Caryophyllaceae; genus Corrigiola; species Corrigiola litoralis. The sequence continues at coordinate 11,050 of CAAKMY010039209.1, forward strand.
ACAAGTTTCTGATGTCTTTGTTGACTGTTTTGTCTTCTTCATATTTCAGTTTGCTTCTAGGATCAGCATCTAGGCTGCCACTTTATGCTGTATCTTTACCAGTCACCAGTTGGAAATTTATTACATGGTAAAGGTGCCAGTGAGGCTAGGCATTTTATCGAGGTATCTGAGTACCTTTTCTGCCATCTGCCTTGTGTATGCATCCCCATGATGGAAAGCCGTCACCACAGTAACAGAGAATAACCTATCCTGTGATACAAGAGCAAGAGACCTTTCGCCACCTTTCCTTAAGAACCTCTCCAACATCCACAATGCTTTTTGCCAGAGAATTTCATTCTTGTGATTTCTGACTGCCTTCAGTACCTGTTGTATAGCATTCATCTCAATCAGCATATGGACACTTTGTGCTATCTCAACCTTATCATCAAGTAATGTTGACAATGCTGACAATGCAGATTCAACCACCTTAGCATTCTGATGTTCCAGGCATTTTAAAAGTCTCTCGACTGTTCTTCCTTCCAACAAGCAAAATGTTTTTTGTTTGGAGCAGACGCCTTTATGCGCTATGCAAACTTTAGCTTTGGTTTTTCTTGATGATCCAAAGACTAAAAAGTTGGGAAGGTAGAATAAGTTGAGGAACTTCTTTTTCTTTGCCTGCGGTGGTGGTTTAGAGAGATGTATTGATTGTGCAGAGAGTTTCTCTAATCCAATCGCAGATAACCGTTGAACTTCTTCACTTGATGTTTCTATAAGCAGATCAGATAACACTGTAGTGATGTTGTAATCTATTGCCCCAAACAACATTTGAGGATCATACAGTGTTGCTGTAAATCTGACGACTACACCAACTAGCCCTTCCAAGCACATGAGTGCATACCTGTTTTGCCTTATCTCAGTTTGGATTTGACTAATCAATAGTAATATTATAGGGATTGTGTTCTTATTGAGCAAGGCCGAATTTAGTGTGATGTTCTGATGAGGAAGTTTAGAAAGAAAGGAGACTGAGAGAGCTTGCCTTTCTGTAATATGGCTGGGGTCAGATGGGAGTTGGACAAGGCCCTCAGGTTGGCCACTTGTTTTGCAGAGTCTCTCAATTAGCAAATGGCCTATATGAGGTGAAAGTAGAGTGAGGAGTTTGATAGCTGCAATTGCAATATCGTCATTTGGATTGTTGAGAAGTTCAATTAGTGTATAGCTTGCTTCGCTTTTCTTGACTACGGACACGATTGGTGCAGCTGACTTCGTGCACTTGGCAATGCTATAAAGCATCCTGATGAGGTTGAGGTTCAATTCATCTGGTGTGGAGTTGTTGATCATGTGAATGATGTTGAACACAACATACCCAGAAATCATGGTATGTCCTTGGCTATTTACCATCAAATCCTCAAATGCAGCCCCAGATTCAAGGATATTTGCTAGTACTGCCGAAGCTTCTTTCAGTGAATCCATTGGTTCACTGAATAGATTTTTGGTAAACATTTCTTCAACTATCGTTCTCAGTATACCAGCTTCTACTAGTATTTTTCCATTGGCAGGACAAGAGGAAATTTGTGCTAGTGCTTTGAAAACAGCCTTCCTAGTCAAGGTATGTGTGCTCTGCAGCATCTGAATGAGTACAGGAGTGGTTCTCTCAGCAACATAAGTCTTGCTGTCATCTTCAAGAGTTGCTTCACCAAGGTAGGTCACCATCTGAAGCTTCCTCTCATCAGATCCTACACATCATTTGAAAAATGTTTCATAATTTATGTCACTGTGTTTCAATAAATGATATCTGGTAAGGTCTTTTCAACAGAGAACTTTTGATTTACCTTCAACTAGATTATTCACAAGGGGTTCTAAATATCCGCTTTCTGCCATGTACTTGATGTTGTTGGGACATTGCTCCATATTTCTTAAAACTTGATCTGCTGCTTCTGAAGCAAAGGTGTCAATAGCTCTATTGTATTTGTTTTGGATCAGGATCAAGATTCCTCCTTTAACGCGGCCTATTTTATCTGAAAGTGATCTGGACTTGGACAGCTCAATTAGTAGTAACAATGCAGCATGCCTAATTGGTTGGTAGCTGCTGGACAGCAGTCGGATCGTTGTAGCAACGGCTGGTGTCTTCCCAATCAGCTCCTGTGTAATGATTTATAGTTATTAGAAAAATCACTTTCGCAGTTACGCTTTTCTGCTCTGTCATTGCCTTAGATTGTAAATTTCTGAACTGTTCATGTGCACCGAAGTGTCAGTTCTGCATGCAAATGGCTTTTTGGTGAACTGCTTAAAGAAAAACTTCCCTGTAACTTTTTAGAGCTGTAATCAATAAAATTTAACGTCATCATGTGCAGTGATACATGTCAAACTTATATTTATCTAGTTACAGCTATTTCCTGATTCTATATTTGATGTTAGTGAATCACGAGATGTTGCCATAGAATTGCAGCAAAAATTTATACCCAGTGCGCAAACCTTTATGTTCTTGAAATTAGTAAAGAAATGACTTATGTCTCAGGGCACAAACCTTTCCCTCATCTGCCTCAGCCAGGAGCAGTGTAATATCCAGTGCAGCACATCTTACGTTCCTGTCTCTTACTTCCAGAAGCCTAACAAGCAATGGGATTATTCCTATATTGCGCACTTCTATTATTTTCTTGGGACTTCTCTGACATATATTCCGCAAATTTTTCAAAGCTTCAAGGATCATGTCATCTGTAATGCCTATGGACAAAGCTGCACGTATGACTTTCAGTCTCGCTGTCTCATTTCTGTCTTTCCATTCCTGAATTATGTTTCTTAAAGCTATATTCGGACTCATGGCCCTGCTTTGTAACTTCTCTTTCGTAGTAGGGCATACAACTTCTGAGTTTCCAAAATTTTCAAAATACTCTGAAATGGCTTTCCTTTCATAGGTCACCCCGCTTTCTATGGTTACTGGGTCATCCATGATCTCGTTTGACAGTGGACAACAAAAACTCTTATACAGTGGCTCCTCAAATTGAGCGACTTCTGTGGCAATTGCTGGTGATCTGATACTCAAATTTCTGGAATGTCTTTGGCTGTTTTGGCTTGCCGTTCTATGGACTTCCACTAGCTGCGGAATGCCTGATACATGAGAATTTTCTGTGCAGACTACCATGCTGATAGAGTACAGATCTAATTCCCTTGGTGTAGATTCTACATGTGGATGATCATCTAGATACGATGGCCGTAGTTGCTGATTAATATCCTTGGTCTGTAGTGTTTGACGTACATCAAAACCAATTCTTCTCATCTCCTCTGAGAGTGAGCGGATTGCAGTTTCTGCATATTTTTCATCCCTAAATGCCGATGTTGGTATTAAACTCAAGTTCTCACCCATCTTCTTAACGATTTCTTCTAGTTGGGTTATTGTGGTCTTCACTTCATTATCTGAAATGGTCTGTCCACTTTGTTGCAGTCTTCCCAAGATGCCTTTTGCAATGTCGGCATCCTCAGATAGAGATTGCAGAATCTCGATTGCATTATCTGGATTGATTTTGGAAAGCTCCTTAATTCCTGAAGAAACGCGGTGGAAGTAGCTTCCTACTTCTAGGAAGACGTTCTGCTGTATCTTTGCATTTGCCACTGATGCTGTAATTTCTGAAAGAGATGCCAGAAGTGATTCCGCAATATTCACGGAAAGTGTCGTATCTCCTTTTAACTGAGGACATAAAAAATAAAATATTATGTTCAATGCGGTATAACTTTGATTTCCATGTTGGATCTTAAAAAATTTGATCAACAAGGAATTATTTTACTGTTTCATTATTCTACACTACATAGTTTCTAAGGTGTTTATAGCTATTTTCTTTATTATATAGTGTCCTCTCTTCCCTTCCCCCTTGACTCCCAAATTATTGAAAAATCATTTTTGGCATAGTGTAATATCACCATATTTGGAATACTGAGAATATTGGTGACTACTGGTTAGGAAATCTAAATCTTCAATAGGATATGCAATTACAATACAGCTCAAAAGAGACTGAACTGATGTTACTTAATTACTGCTCATATTTTCTCTTCTGCAACTGCATCTGCGGTGCTCAATCTGTTTTCATTCTCTTAGAGCAGTTGTTCTGCTTCTAAGTGAAACATAGCAATTTTCGACCCCCAACCCCACCAAAAAACAGGTAACTGTGTTTTTGATCTCTTGTAGACTTCAATTAGTATTTATTAATGTTTACACAATTGCAAATTTATTTTCTCTAATCTCCATCATCATGAATTATGTATGAATATTGTTGTCAGCACTTTATGACGCACTTCATTATAAATGAAGGCAAAACACTTACTGTTATTGTTTTGGTGGGGTTTTTTTATTCTCACATTAGAAACCAAATTTCTGAAGCATACTTATGCGCTACATGAATATCAAATGAACAGCATGCAGAATAACAAAAAAAACAACCCAAACAAATAAGGCTTGAAGGAGTTCATACCACAACCTTAACGGAGCTGCTGGTTGACATAGCGTCTCTCCGCTAATCTGCTTCCTATTCCTAGCTTTTCATCCCAGAGGCTACTCGATTCATGTTTAATGGGTTATTTTTTGAGGGTGGCAAAGGGGTTTTCTTGTAACTGGTCACTGAAGGTTGCTTTCCAGACTGATTAATTATTTTCCACTTAGTTATTTATTAACCTACTGGAAATCCTTTTCCCTTTATTCAGAATTTGACTCAGTCTTGTGCCAGTTGAACAAAAGTCTATAAGCTGGATATGTTTGTTTGGCTCTCTTCTTTTTCTGGTTATGGTTCTGCCTTTACGCTGCTCGCGAAAATATAGATCTTGTCACTATACTGTAGTTCTTCACTTAAAAGTCTAATGTAAGTCTAGTTACGTAACGTAAATGTAATCTTATCAATGAGTCCAAACATTTTGATCTTTAGCATATATGATGGCGCTTCTATGAATGTGTGATTGCAGGTAGTGTTTATTGCATTTACTATTTGGCTTCTTGATTACTTTTTACTTTTTAGTGCAAAGCTAGCTAGACTCAGATCGGTTCTCCTGAAGCTTGGTCGTTTTCTGACTAATACAGACAGCTTTTCTTTATATGAAGGGTCTCACTATCTCAGTTAAAGGGGGATAGGCCTCAAGTTAACAACAACGAAGCTGGGTTCTCTCAATTGTGGCATATTTAGTGGTCAAATTTATATGGGGATTAGATACAAACATAAATAAGCTGCATCTATCACGTACAGGATATCTCTGAGGAAATGTGTACTAAGCTACGGGCGTACGGTTACGTTTGCTGCGCAAGAAGACCTGGTATGACTCTGCTTTGTTTCTTTGTAGGGAATTTCCTATGAAATCATCAACAATATCAATTAGTAGTTGGCATGTTGTCCAATTGACTTGCATAGGAAATACTTTTATGCTGAAGTTGCTGTCACCTGGTTGGACTGCACATATGTTGACGTTCTGGGACTATTACATATGATATTGGAACTGTGACTTAGCATATGAAAAAATATCCAAGGTTATCCTATAGGCAGAAGGGCGGAAGTCCATAAAGCAGCTTCCATTTTTAATATTTTTTTTGTTTGCAAATAGAAATATCTCTTTTGTACTTTTATTTGACAAAATGCCTTGTTATTATGTCCAATGTCAACTCTCTATACTGATTCAGCAATTAGTACGGTTATTGATATGTGTAAACTATCAACTATGTCATTTATGTAATAAGAGGAAAGTTGATACTTACATCGTGACCTCAGTGGGACTTTTTTTTTTTTTTTTTTGAGGTGCTTCTCACCGTAGCAACAAAATAACAAGGTCTACATGCAAATGCAGCTGCTAATGGTGTAACAGAAATACATGTATATATGAGGGAAACTTTTGGTACTTAGAACAGATTGACATTTTAATTGTAGATGTAAGTGACCGGAAGTTACAATTACAAGATACGCGTAACCCCCAGGAACTTTGATTTATTGAAATCGATCAGAGTTGTTTGGTTGTGCACACACATTTCTACTTTGTACAGAAGATATACTCACCCACTCTACTGTTTTTTTGAAGATTCCTTTCCCGTGTTTGTCGAATTTTGGATCCTCCACTCTCTTAATTGCCAGAAATTAAAACTTCTGGCTTGTTTTGTTGGGTGTAATGCAATCACCATTGTAATCACCCAAATTAGCCTAAAAATGGAGGGGAAATTAGGAGAAAGAGGGTGGAGTTGCAATCCCCATTACAAGCTAAGAACTCTTATAGTACAAACTCATGTAATGGTAAATGAATACCAAAACCTATGTAATTACCATTACATGAATGGAGGTAATCAAACTCATCCCTTCCATATTAGGCTCCACCCTCCCCTCCATTTTCAATTCTTCTTGAACTAGAAAACCCCCATTACATTACAAAGTTGATTACACCCAATCAAACGTAGCCTTCTTGTATGTATAGTTAGCAATCAAACGAGCAGATAAAAGGAAGTAAAACTTTCTTATTTTCAAGTTATCGTATTTCTCCTTGTGTACTTGTGCATAAGGAAGTAAAAGGCCAATGACAAGAATTTCATTGTATTTTTGTCCGATTAGCTTTATCTGCTTATCAGCTTGCAATTGCTTGGTTTAGAAGTTATTCACTGAGCCGAGTCAGTGACCTTGTTTTGTTGTACGTTAACTGCAAATTATAAACAAAGTTTCTACCACCCTACGGATCAATATTCAAAACATAATTATAAGGTTCCATCATGCAGGATGTTGCTTGTGAAACAGTAGTAGACATAATGACTTGTTGTGTTTTCTGTTCTGTGCATAAGAGAGGTCTTAGTGTTGTTTCTTTGTCGCATCAAATGATTTTTAACGTAGCTATTAGTAAATTATGACAATAAGAAATCAAGAAAAGCTTAAGCTTCGCTCAGGACACACATTTAGCTAAGAAAGCAACGTTGCTTCAGCTGATCAGCTCTGTCAACAATCTTCGTATCTTCACTCTCAGAAAATTGTTTCTTTTCTCACACTGAACACTGTAGCAGATTTAGGCATATAAAGAATTAATTTTAACAGTCATTTTCTTGCATGCGTACAGAGTACAGACTAAAGACCACCAAAGTACCAAACAACCTATATATGCTATGTATGACATCTTGACTGTTTTATAGTTTAGTTCGTCCTTCAGTTAATTTCTAGAATCACTATGTGCACAACCACAAAATATCATATCCTTTGCGGTCAGTCGGTCACCAGCAGGAAACAATTACATGGTAAAGGTGCCAGTGAGACTCGGCATTTTATCCAGGTACCTGAGAATTTTTTCTGCCATCTGCCTTGTATATGCGTCCCCATGATGGAAAGCAGTCACCACAGAAACAGAAAATAATCTATCCTGTGATACAAGAGAAAGAGAGCTTTTCCCACCTATCATTAAGAATCTCTCGAGCATCCAAAATGCTTTCTGCCAGAGACTGTCATTCTTGTGATATCTTACTGCTTTCAGTAATTGTTCTGTGGCTTTCATCTCACTCAGCATGTTTACACTTCGTGCTATGTCAACCTTGTCATCAACTAATGTAGACAATGCTGACAATGCAGCTTCAGCCACATCAACATTCCGGCTTTCCAGGCATGATAAGAGCCTTTCGACTGCTCTTGCTTCGATCAAGCAAAATGTATTTTGCTTAGAGCAGAATCCTTTGTGGACAACACAAACTTTCGCCTTGGTTTTCCTTGATGACACAATAACTAAAAACTGGGGTAGATAAAAAAGGTTAAGGAACTTCTTTTTCTTTCTTTGTGGTGGTTTTGAGAGATGTATAGACTGTGCTGAGAGTTTCTCCAGTGCAGTTGCAGCTAACCTCTGAACTTCATCGCTCGATGTTTCGATGAGCAGTTCAGTCAAAACTGAAGCGAAGTTGTAATTAACTGCCATAGAGAATACTTGAGGATCATACAATGTTGCTGTAATTCTGACTAGTATCCCTACCAGTCCTTCCAAGTACATGCTTGCAAACCTGTTAGGTCTTGCCGCGCTTAGTTGATATTGACTTATTGATTGTAAAATTCCAGGGATTGTGTTCTTACTCAGTAATGCCAGATTTAGTGTGAGATTCTGATGGGGCAATTTAGCCAGAAAAGAAGATGATAGGGCTTGCCTCTCTGTGATCTGGCTAGGGTTCGATGAAATTTGGACGAGGGCCTCAGGTTGCCCCTTTGTTTTGCAGAGTCTGTCAATTATCAAATGGCCTATGTCGGCCGAGAGCAGAGTAAGGAGTTTAATAACTGCAATGGCAATTTCATCACTTGGATTATTGAGGAGCTCAACAAGGGTATAGCTTGCTTCACTTTCCTTCACTGCAGAGATTATTGGAGCAACTGACTTGCTGGACTTTGTCAGATGATATAGGATCCTGATAAGACTGATGTTCAAATCATCTGAGGTGGAGTTTTCGATCATGTAGATGATGTTGAAGAGAATATAGCCTGAAACCATGGTGTTGCCTTGACTCGTCACCATCAGGTTCTCAAGCCCAAGTCCAGATTCAAAGATATTCACTAATATCGCTAAAGCTTCTTTGAGATAGTCAAGCGGTTCACTGAATATTTCTTTGGAAAAAATCTCTTGAATTATAGTTCCTACAATCCCAGCTTCCACTAGCGTCCTTCCACTAGTGAGATCAGAAGAAATCTGTGCAAGGGCTTTACAGACTGTCTTTCTTGTCGAGGGGTCTCCATTCTGTAGCATTTGAGCAAGTATATGGGATGCCCTCTTGGCCACATAGGTCTTGCTGTCATCTTCAAGTATTATGTCTCCTAGATAGGTGACCATCTCCAGCTTCCTCTCCTCAGATCCTGGTCATGATTTTTTAGATTTTTGTTATTTTATCTGAATATATGATACTATTGGTACCTTTGAGTAGGGGATGTTTAGCTTTACCTTCGACTAAATTATTGATAAGTGGTTCCAGATATCCACTTTCTGCCATTAACTTGATGTTGCTAGGGCATTGTTCAGCATTTCTCAAAATTTGATCAGCAGCTTCTGAAGCGAAGGTGTCGATTGATCTGTTGTATTTTGTTTGGATCAGGATCAAAATTCCCCCAGTGACGTGACCTATTTTCTCTGAAAGTGGTTTAGACTTGGAAAGCTCAATTAGGAGTAGCAAAGCAGCATGCCTGATTGGTTGGTGGCTGCTGGACAGCATCCGAATCGTTTCAGATATTGCTGATGTCTTCCCAACTAGCTCCTACATATATAAATCAATAAAAGAAATAACTAACCATTTTGCAAACTTGCTTTTCTGCTTTGTGCTTTAAAACTGTGAGTGTTGCCTGTTGAATATTCGGATAAAATTAAAGGAGGAATCATCAATTATTGCTAAGCTTCAAAGAACTGGTGTCAACTTCTGAGTTGGTTAGTACTGTTGCTAATGTTTCCCTTTTGTTTTAGCTGAATCATCATGGCCAGTGTTAGATTGAAGTTTCTGTCCAGTTGAAGCTAATTCCTAATTGTCAGCCACATATGAACAGGCCAAGGATATAACTCAAATGAGATAAAGTGAAATGCAAGATGTGTCCTTGTGAGGTTGCATTACTTTTACTTTGAAATATATCATTTTAAGAAATTAATAAATGATAATCATATGGCTCTTAGGAGGATTGGGGGCACATACCTTCCCCTCATCTTCCTGAGCTAGAAGCTGTATCATTTTTAATGCAGCACATCTTACATTCCTGTCTCTTAACTGCAGGAGCTGGACAACCACAGGTATTATTTCCATATTACGCACTTCCATCATTTTCTTGGCACTCGTCTGGCAGATGGTTTGTAAATACTCCAGTGCTTCAAGTTTGGTACCATCTGTACTGCCAGTGGACAAAGATTCTCGAATAACTTTAAGTCGGGCAGTTTCATTTCTGTCTTTCCACTCGTTTATTATGTTTCTTAAAGCTATATTGGGACTCATAGCAATGCTTTGTAGCTTTACTCTTGTAGCCGGGCATGTGATGTCTTCAGAATTTCCATATCTTTCAAAGTACTCTGTGATAGCCCTCCTTTCATAGGTCACTCCACCTTGAATGGTTACTGGATCATCCATAATCTGGAATGTCAGTGGACAAATGAAACTCTTGTATATGGGTTCCACATATTGAGCAGCTTCTGTGATACTTCCTGTTGGTCTTTTTCTCATATTGGAAGGGCGTCTGTGGCTGCTTTGACGTGAGCCTGCAAGGGCTTCCAGTAGCTGGGGAAAGTCTGATATGTGAGAATTTTCTGTGCAGACTTTTATACTGACTGAATATAGATCTTCTTCTGTTGGTGTATATTCTAGTTCTGTGTTGTCCTCCTGATGTGATAGCTTTATTTGCTGATTGTTTGGCTCCGTTTCCTGAAATCGAACTCTTTTCATCTCCTCTGAGAGTGACCTTGTAGCCGTTTCTAAATACTTCTTACCCCTAAATGCTGATATCGGTACAGAACTCAAATCCTCGCCCATGTGATTAATAATTCCTTCAAGTTGTTTTATGGTGTTCTTCACTTCATGATCCAAAATGTTTGGCTCACTTTGTCGAAGTTTTCCCAAGATGCCTTCTGCCAAGTTGCCATATTCAGTCAGAGACTGCAGTATCTCGATAGCATTATCAGGGCAGTTTTCAGCAAGTTTCATTATAGCTGAAGAAGCACGATAGAAATAGCATCCAATATCAAGAAGTTTGTTCTTTTCAATTTTGGATCTTACAATAGATGGTGTGATTTCTGTAAGTGACGCCAGGAATCCTTTGGCAATATTTGGAATGAACGTTGCATCTCCACTGACCTGAGGACACGAACATGGCATGTAAATACTGAACGTGTTATGAATTTTTCATCCATTTCATGTTTTGGGATGTTATACAGTACGGAGTAACATTTTGTGCAAATCAGTATACCCCCTCCCCAAAAAAAAAAAAAAAACCGCACCCCCGAAAAAACTTCATATTACGGCTGGTAGAACACCGATATTATAAATATTGCCGCCTTAACTATGGTAAATTGTGGTCGTCAATCCATGATATAGGCTGTCATAAGGTTGCTCAGAAAGCCATTCATATGACCCAAGTATTTTTTTTTTCTTTCTTCCTGGTCTGCAATGTTTTGATTCATGTGTAGTCATTTTCCCAACTGCGATTCTTATGTCATATGTCATAATTTCTAGTTTAGTAACCCTCTTGGGTCCCCCACCAATTTTAGAGACCTTAAAACAGTTTCCTGTCAGTTTTAGCCTTCAATCATATTACTTCCCTCTGTGATTTTACAATGTTCAATCTAGTGTTGTGTTCCTGATCACCTCAATTAAAGTGTCTGTATATTATTGTTGATAACTTTGCTTCTCCAGAGGGTAATTGTTGTTCCTATGTATCAACATTTGCTACTCATTTATGTTCCAAACATGTAGGATATTGGTACTCTCTGGTAGTTCCTGTTATTTGTCGGGATAGATGGATAAAAAAGAAATGCTGCTTTGAATTTATAAGATAAATGTGAGCTAGGTTTTTTATCCTAACATCAGAAGGAAAAGAAATATAATGCTTAACTAGTAACTACAAGACAGTTATTTAACAGCATGCAGACAGAAAAGAACAGGGACGATGCAAAGACTCACCAGAGATTTGCCGGTTGACATGGCGTCTTGAGGAGCACGTTGACATGCTAGTTGTTCTTTGCTCATGGGAGATTATTTTTAAGAGTTGCAGAGGTTAGATCCTGAACTACTTATAGATTGTTTTCCAATTTGAAAAATTCACTGCAATTTATTTTATGTAACTTGCTGAAAATCCTCACTTATATAAAAATCTGACTTAGTCATGTCTTAGTTAAGCAAAGTCTTGAGGCTAGTATGTACACTTCTTGGTTCTATACTATAGACACTTCAAAGAAGAATAGGTGGTACTTTACTGCATCCCCCTATCTTGATTTGGAAGAATGGATGTACTTTCTTCATTCTAATGCATGCCTGGTTTACGACAAATAAACCAGTCGCTTGTATGAATGTGTGTTTTATAGAGTGGATTTAGTCTGTGGCTTCAGACTAAAAACTTGAAAGTAAACCAAGCTATAATCAGATTGGTAGTACAGGCTCCATTTTGATAGACGAAGTAAAAGAGTTAATGTCAGCTAAATTTAATGGGGGCTTGTTTATGCAAGACTGTAGCAAGAGGACTTGGTACAACACAGGTTTGATATCTTCTTTTTCCCTTTAAAAAAACCAACAAGATCATGAGTGGATGACATGATAAATTGTTCACTCCACTTGACTTGTATAATCGCGCATTTAAGTTTATGTTGCTGTTATATGGTTAGATTGAACGAATGTTGACATTAAGAACGTAAAGTTATGATATGTTCCAATTCAAAGGTAATCTCTAATATTTTATTCCTCTTATTTCGCTCAATTTTTGTGTCTTGTTGTATTTTCCTCTTCAAATTGGTTTAGATGACTTTTGGGCTTCGACCCAAAAACTCAGACTTAAACCCGGTCCAATCGCGCTTTGGGCCAAATTGGGCTTTATTACACCGTGTTTTTTATACTAAACCCAAAGGTCACCTCTTAAAAAAGTGTAAAATTTAATCAATTTAGAGACAAAAACACAACAAAGCAAGAAAATTGAACGAAATCGACAAAAAATAAAAGATTGAAGAGCAGCTAACTAACGGAAAACTAACCGTGCTAATAAGGGTGCAAAATTGGTCAACCCTAATAAAGTTAGGATTATTATTATCCAAAAGTAAAATTGGGCTAAATATTGACTAATCGTCCCAAGGTTGGAAATACTTAAATAATCCAATTCACCTAATTATAATCTACCGTTTGACATGGGAAGCGTGGGAATGCTTTGCTGATTCTTGAAGAAGTTATGAGGATCAACTGCAGTCTTAATCTTAACCAACCTGTCAAAATTTCCCATGAAATACTGAATCCCATATTTCGTTCCTAACAAGTAGCTCTTGTCTCCATTATGGTCATTGACGCCCAAATCCATATCCGTATAGTTGAAGTATGCTTGCCTCGGATTCTTGGACACAAAAGGAGTCATGCAGTTGTAAAGCTCCCTCAACAGACCAATGTAGTACTCCTCCATGTCCTTCCCTTCCTCATCCCAGCTCGCGAAGTACTGAACCTTGTACAAGTTGCCTTTCCGGTGGGGGAATGGAATCTCGTCTTGCGAAACCTCGCCCATCCTCCCTCCATAGGGGTTAAATGTGAGCTTTGGTGTTTCTAGCTCAATCATCTTGTTCCATATCAGCTCCAAACCTTCTTTTGGGATTGGTTCCTTAACATAATCAGACTTCCTCTTGAGGTGACTTAGAGTTGCAGGTGCCCTTTGTAGGAGAACCTCTAGAGGGGTACCACTAGGGAATTCCGCCCAGTAAAGGACCGATTCAATCCAACTCATTTCACGGCATTCGTACTTTCGCAATCCTAGTTTCGGAAATGCGTCCCTCGTCAAGGACATAAGCTTCTCAGAGTTGCCTAGAAACAATGAAATGAATGTCGCCCTCACGGTCTTTAATTCAGCCCGAGTACAACTTTTCTTTATCACATCCATGGTTAGCCTAATGAATAGATCACTATCTATGGTACTAGAAACCTCTTGCCATTGCAAGACAATGTCAAGAGCATTGTCCTCCTCCATTGTCCTCGAGACACGAAAAACTGTTACGACAGGAGGTACTCGAACTAGCTTGATCTTGTAAGAGAGCATGACTCCAAAGCTAGCCCCTCCGCCACCCCTGATAGCCCAAAACAAGTCTTCGCCCATGGTCTCGCGGTTTAGGAGCCTGCCATTAACATCAATGAGCTCCGCATCGATGACATTGTCAGTGGTGAGTCCATATTTCCTCATCATATTCCCGTATCCAGCGCCGCTCAAGTGTCCTCCCACTCCAACCGTAGGGCATACCCCGAAAGGAAAGCCATGTTCTTTACTCTTTGCAGCAATGTTGTAGCACACTTCTCCCACTGTTGCTCCGGCCTGCACCCATGCCGTCTCTTCCTCGATGTCGACATGAATGCGCCGAAGGTTGAACATGTCGAGAATGAAGAAGGGGACATCTGATACATAGGATAAGCCTTCAAAGTCATGCCCCCCACTTCGTGTCTTCATTTGTAGGCCTTGTTTTTTGGCCCATCTGATTGCACCTTGTATATGGGAAGGATGTGTAGGGGTCAAAATGAAAAGTGGTTTTGCGGTGTTTGGTGTTTTGAATCGAAAATTACGGATATGAGCATTAAGAAGAGTTGAATAAGAGGGGTTTTCTTGGGCATAGACTAATGAAGTGATCGGGGTTGAGGATAAGAAGTTTTCTTGAAAATACCGAATCAGAGAGTCATGTTCTTTGTTTCCTTGCTTCAACTCCATCTTTTTGATGACTAAAGAGTTGAATAAGTGGGTTAAAGATTGTTAAGACCGTATACTTTAGCTCTGCTATATATTCTGTAACTGCAAGGCCGAGCTTGACTGTTGGTTTTTGATTTGGACTAGTCACTAGAACTATGTATAATTGTTTGATTTCAAATCTAAACAACACTGTGATCGCGATACTGAGTTACTCACGTTTTATTAGTCCAAAAAATCTTGCGCAATAAAGATATATAAATCTATAGCTCAATTTGGATTTGTAGAGAGTTTGAGAAAATTTAGCTTAGTCTTTTCTAGTTATTTATGTTATTAGTCAGCGTCATGAGTAAACAGACAATGAATGAATGAATCATATCCCTGCATGATTGGGGAATTATGTGGAGGAGCTCTGATGGAGCTATCGCTACGACTACGAGTGGACAAAAACGTCCCAGTCGGCCCTATATATGTACTTTTGAATGTCAAGTTTATTGCACATGGGGGTGTATAATGTGCAAATGTACAGATTGTGCGTACTCTACTGTGTCTGATTGCATGATTAAACCCCTTAAAAATGCGTCGTTCCGGAGCTAAAAGCAATCCCACTTGATTTCTTTGCCTTATTGCCTACCCCACCCCACCTGCCATACCCACCCCACATTATACAATACTTTCACCACTACCACTACTAGTTGTAATTAGATGAAGTTGAGTCGACTTTTTTCTATGATGGAGTTTAAGGGTGTAGTGGGATAGTGCTAAAAGTATTGTAGTTGCATAAAGAATTGGGAGTATTGTATAAACTATAAAGTAGCAGTTGTATAAGCTTGATCTTAAATATATTTAATTAAAACTTCCTAGAAAAACTAAAATTGCATCGTGTAGTATACAAAAATTATTTAATATGGTATGCAGCCTAACTAGCTAAGACTATGGATTTGAACAAATCGTTAAAAGAATTTTTAGTTTAATTTGAATTTTTTTTCCTAACTATAGGAGGGTAAGATATATAAGTTGTAAATTACTGGAAAAAGGAAAACTATATTAATATATAAATAACATAGTGCCAGAGCTGCTACAATTACTTTCAGCACGTTTTGATATCAACCACACTGGAATGGATGGTCCAAAGCCCAACTTATTGAAATTTTGCTACAACTCCATGTGATTTGCCAATCAGTTTAAGAAGTACCATTAATTGACATACAAATTCTTTAAAAAGACGGTCTATTTTATTATAGAAGTAGACGAACTCCTTCACACATAAATCTACTTAAGCTCCCTAAAAGCTCAAGTCAAATTATAAATTTATATGTCTCTCCCAAAACTTTTTGTAATTGACGTGGAACAAACATGATGTAAAAAGTAGGATTAGTGGTATTTAACCAGGGAGAATCTCTAGTATATAGAGAAAATGATTTGACTCAAACATGACTACATGAGGCAGCTTATCTAAAAGCTTTTATCACCATAAAAATATGATCACATTTTCAATTTTCAACTACCTTCAGTTTTTAATTACTTTTTAATCAGTTTGTCTAAATCACGACCTAAATAATTTCCTTCACAATTAGCTCACTGCAACTGAAGCTGTTCTGCAAGTTTAGCGAGCTTAATACTCTCCAGAAATATTAAAGTTAGTTTGAAAACAAATGACACAAGTGTTTCCTAACATGACTGCTCACTTGCTCAGCAGGACAGTAATAGAAATTAGATTTTTATTTTGCTCTTGAGATGAACTTTCATAGAATGGAAGAAATATGCAGATATTGTACAAGTGTAATTGTTGCAACAAAACATGACTTTCGATTAATCAAAAACTCAACCACAGGATCCTCGTGCGAGAATCAGTGACATTATACTACACAAACCTACACACTAACAAAATTTCCTACAGAAGGGAGAAAAGGTACACGTATTTACATGATCACCAGTAAACTATGACATATATCAATGAATATATGCAGGCTATAATCTATTTTCAGATCTGATAGCTCTTATTTCGTATTCTATTGTGAAACAAAAATCAATACAAGAATATCAAGAAGCACTCAGTAATAGGCGAGAGTCTCGGATGCGTTAATCTTTCGGCGGGACACTGACAGCTAAGAATTCGAACATTCCTCTGCTTCATAAATGATTGTGGAGGCGAGATCTGATACAATCCTTCTACCGTCACCTCATTGTCTCATTTTCATGTTTGTGTGTATTCACAGAGCAGGTTCTTACAGAAGAGTTTGCAACATCTGATCTAAATGACCAAGCAGAATCTGCAGTATCATATTATGTGAACCTGCAGGCAGATGGTCAACAGAGACTTCATCCTGTTTGCCATCTCCACTTTCCCTTGCGGAAAGTCTGGAGTCCTCAGCTTCCCCTTCTAACGAAGATACCAAGAACAATTTATTCGTCCACTTTCTTCGTATACAGGATCAAGTGAAGGATATATACTGCGACATCATCCACCATGAAAATCTGTGCCAGACTAATTGAAGAAATAAGGAGACTCAAGAACCTCTCTTAAGTCGAAATTTCCACGTTCTGGGAGAGGAGGGAACTCTAATGTAGGGAATGATGTCTGAAAGCTCTCTAACAACTGCACAGCAAATTATTATCACAGTTAATTTGTCTCCTACAATTAAAAGCAACTAATTCCAAATGCACGACGGTTGAGCAAGTTGAGATCTAAGAGACCAATGTAGGTAGCCGTAACACACCTCAAAATATTCCAAATGTCACCTTTGTTACAACTTACAACTATTTACAAGAAATGAAGGAAACTAAAAGGAGAGCAACAAGCTTAAAGGAAACCAACACACTCGTGAATTGATCAGGCAGGCGTAAAGGTAAAGAGTGTGTGATGGTTAAGACAAGGGGGGAGCCCAAACAAAAGTGAAGCTAATCAATTTAGTGATCACAATGAGAAATCAAAATGCCGAGGTTTGCGATATCCAGGTCAAGTCTAGAAGGCAGCCCGACATGGGATTTAGGTTCATGTAGATTGACTGCCAGCACTCTAGACTAGAAGGCAGCCTGAAATACCTAATGGAGAAGACATTAATCGAAATAGTCTCTCTATTGTTTGTTTTTGTTCTAAACAACAGAAGTTGGGATAAACTGACACACTAAGGTTTTGCCCGCCGTTGAACAAAATAAAGGATGCTTTAGTATTTAATAAACTTTAACTTTGCCTCAATCCGCAACATTATGCAAATTAAATTGGCAAGGCATGAATCCTGGTGAAGCCCATTTCGGAAAAAAAAAAGACTTACATTTTCTAAAATAGGTAGTTCATAGAGTTCAACAAATTTCTCCCTCAATATCCTGTTCATTTCGTCCACATCACATGCGTGAGTCCAATATGAATCATGAACACCTACATTAAAAAGTAGACAGGTCATTAGCATGGCATATAAATGAGCATTCAGAAGCAGAACATAAAATAGAGCACATCAACAGACCTGCAAAATCTAGACCTGCTCGTTTGCAGGCAATAGCAGTCATCATCATGTGGGAACCATCAAGAGAGTGGACAAAATTTGGTGGAAATGCTGTTCTCTGCCGCTTGACCATGATCTGGAATGCAAAACATAATCTAAGCCTTTATATAAAAGCGTTCACATAAAAAGCACCGCAGAATGGCATACAACCAAGAATAACAGATAACTGACTTATGATGACCTGCAGAAATGTGGAGCAAGGAGATAGTTTTAGTTAGTAGGTAATGACAGGTTACCTTGTCAGTTTCATGCCGAAGTGTCAAAACCTGAAGAGAAGTCTTAACCTAAATCCATTTCAACAGACAATGAGAAAAAGAGTCAGACCTCAACTACACAGCTACAGTAAGCCCAATTTCAATATAAATATATACAAGTCAAGAGCAAATATTTTACAAGACGTCTTCCTAGATTGCGATAAGGTTGAACAACGGGAAGTCCCAGGGGGGTTGTCCATCGCACCGGCTGGTTTTCTGATGCTATGATCTGTTGTAAGTCAGAATCAGCAACCATTTAGTTCCTAATACATAGATAGCACCAACTCCTAACACGGAAAATATCTGCAACAGGTTTGTTCATAAAGTGCTTCCAGCCAATTAGGAACTCATTCTTTATAGCGATTTTTGAAATTTGAAAAGGGATTTAAAAACTGCTAAATTACTTTATCAGATACTAAGACAGAAAACTTCTACAACAAGAAAGTGCTTCCTGCAAATAAGGAACTCACTATTCATAGCAATAGTTCTTTGCAATTGAAAAGAGATTTAAAACTGCTATGTAACTTTATTCGCCAAGGGAATATATTGGTTATGCAAAAAACAGCAAAATGTACGAGTGACAAGAATTGGTTGAAAATTCAAATTTAAGTAGTTAATCTTACTTAAAATCACATTTGATTAGCCATCTAATATCATAAATTGTATTAGACCACACACCTTGGCACAGTCACCAAGCCAACTCATTATGCTTCGTGCTGCTTCAAACATCTCCCCCAATGCTGTCATGGTAGTCTGCTCAGACAGCAGATACAAGCAGCAGAAAAAACGGTCAAATGACTTCAAAAAAACAGTAAATATTGACACAAGAATTGAGCACTCTAGTGTTTAACTGAAACTAGAATACTAGGAAGTAGGAACCTCATGTAATAAAAAATAAACTAATCAACTACCAATTAAATGTCCCCACGCCCCCTACCCCACAGGACGGATTCAGTAATTTAGAAGTTCGGGAGAGTGAGGGGTTCAAGCCCATCTACCCAATCTAGAAGGAGACTCTAGAGCTCCAATAACCAAGAGGTTAGTGGCAGTGAGGCCACTGCCTTCTGGTAGTGGGGAGCTCAACCATTTCATACAAGATACATGTAGATGATCAATCTTTTATAAATCCAGTGGAGGTCTTTCAACTACTTAGAAACCATAGAAATTCTACCAGCTTCAGCTTTTTGCACAAGATTTCGCCAAACCCCAATTTCCCACTGTGTCATTGTGGATGCTATTACACTTGTGTTTGACATTATTCGATTTCCTCATAATTACCATATGTAACCCGTCCCTCCTTAGCAGTAGAACTACGAGACTAGGGTTAGACATTGCTTGCAGATTGATGATGGAACTTTGGAAGAGTACCACAACCGAAGGAAATCTTAAGTCAAAACGACCAACAAAGAGAATCTACAAAGGGTGACCGAAATGGAAGTTCAGAGAAGGCACAACACCCTGCGGGGAGGTTCACGTCGTAAGGACGCCCAGCATATATTATAGATATTAGTTATTGGCACCATTCTGCTGTCCCTTTTGAAGAGAATACTATATATGCATTGTTGTCAGCAAGCACTGTAATTATAACATTGACCCTGATCCTGCTTTAATATAAATAAAAATTGAAACAATAGCCTCAAGCATCACCAATTCACCAGCATATATACCAGAGTCAAATTCACTTACTTTAGCAGCGTAACATGCTGCAGCAAACGACTCATTATCATCTGCAATGGCATTACGTTCTTTAAGTCTCCTCTTAATTTGATCACGAGCACCAATATACGTGACACCATATACTGATGTCATTACAGTCTGCTTCACCAGCTTCCTATCCACCTAAGATATTTGCATCAAAATTAATCAAGGGTTACCCCAGCTTATCAGAAATGCAATCAAGTACATTAAAAGAAAGGGCATAACAGATATTAATGGCTCAAGTTCAGCGTTAAATATACAACATAGGAAAATAGTCTGCAAGGATCATACTCAAAACAAAGCTCAACATGATAAGGGCTTAAAGCCACATACAACATTCTCAGAGGACCTGAATGTAACATTCTTCACAAAAATTGATACCCTATATAAAAATTGGTGAATCATTAGTACCTGATTTAGCAAGAGCTTTGCACGGCGAGCATTTGGTTCAATTTCAGGATCTTTTTCTGCATCTGAACGCATAATTTCCAGAACTCTGCATTTAAACAACATAATAGAGATAATAAGCAATTTCAAACCATCTTCAGGGGTTATAAGGCTGTGAAATGTCAATAACATTGATGGGGGGGGGGGGAGGGAGAGAATAAGTTGTAACACTTACTTTTTGCATATCGAATATTAGTAAAGAAACTCATTTCACCAAAGTTCTAAATTCATGCGCGACAATTAAAAAAAAACAATAAAAAAATTCCAAAGAATTACAGGAGAGGAGGCCAAGGAAGGTAGTGGAAGAATGCTACGGCGCTTATCCGAAAATCCTAATACCTTACCACGGAAAACAAACTATGGTACTAGGAAGTAGGAACACTGATGGCAAGATAATAAACATTAGCAGTAGGAGTCACATCTACTATCAAGTTCATACGATGAAACAACTACATACAAGGCCTCCACATTAAACAACACTGGGGACAACCTCTCTCTTTCTCTCTTCTCCCCCCCCCCCCCTCCCATGTTCTCCAACGAGTCATTTACTTCATGTTAGCCGACCCCAATTATTTTGG
>CAAKMY010039209.1:31885-55450 GCA_901111285.1 Corrigiola litoralis
GGGGGGGGGGGGGGGGGGGAGTTTCATGAAAATAATTCCATAACACTCCAGGTGTTTCCTCAAAAGTTGTTGGCTTACCGATCAGCGATTCCAGAGTACACGTCAGCTGGTTTATTCCCTGTAACAAGATTCACAGCCTCTGCTCCCAGCTGAACAAATAAATGGTAGACAGTAAGGAAGATGACACCAGCATGCTCAGTATACGATGAACATAACTAATAGCATTGAAGAAGTAACATTTACCAACGAACTTAAAGCATCATTATATAAATAGCAAAATTTGCAAACAGGAGTAACTTAGACCCAGTCTAGCATGAGGAAAATAATCTAGGGATAATGCAAAAGCATATTTGGGTTTAAATTTCGTGGAAATCAAATTTCAAAAGGACATGTGATTTTGCGTCTAAACTGGCATCCCAATTTTGATCATCTTCATACAGCTTACTACTGAGAGAAAATTAACGTCTACACAATTTAAACAACAAATGAGTAAGCCTTAAGTCCGCAAAGTCTTTCACGTCAAAATCAAAAAGTAGTGAAACAATCTTAATAATCAAGACCGGTTTAAGTGTGTTCTATAGAAATTATTTCTACTTAAGTTGCGATGAAGTCCAGCAAATTTTACTGGAGTCCAATAAAGTTTAACAAAGTTCAAACATTCAACCTATTGAATAATTTTTCTTAGAACAAAGCTCAACCGTAGGAGAGGAAACACTGCATGTAACATTTACTACCTCTGAACAACTCATTTCCCCACATGTGCTTTTTCATATTTGTCGAGGTCAAACTTCGATAATTAATACTCACAAATTAAATTTGAAAAAAAAATTACAAATCTATAATAATTAGATTTATATTTACAAATACTATTATGTTAGTATATTTTTATTATTGTTTTAATTTTATATATTAAGTTATTGATAATAAAAATGTAGTCTCAAATAGTGTCAAAAAGGAGATGTGGGGAATTGAGTGGTTCAGAGAGAGTATATCACTGTTCAACTACAGCTTATAGAACGAAAAATGCTGTAAAAACTAACTATAATACCTTGTCTCTTCCCAGGGCAGCATAATGTTGTAAACCATTGCATGATCCATCCTGAAAACAGAAAAAACAAGGCATAAAGAAGAATGTCAAGAAGACAAGAACCATTGACTATAGAGCATAATGCTCGCCAAATAAAAGGATCCACACAAGGGTGCATCGGTTTTTAATAAGACAAAATAAGTAAAAGGGAAGAAGGACAGGAAACAAGACAATGAGATAACAAGTCATCCTTGAGCACAGAGTGAAGTGAGCATGCATTTCAGATAGCAATATTGCAATAACAATAACTGGACAGCCTTTTTCATGTGCGGGTGAGAGGATAGCCATTACTAAAATGGATGCATTAGAGAAGAGCTTCATAGCTACAAGTGCGAGTAGGTCTAATTCCATTGAAGATAGGTAACTGGAGTGCCCCTAAAAACACCCACGGCCTTAGCCCACAAAGAAGCTGGAAAAGCAACCGTCCCCAAAACATAATCCAAAGGGTGTATGTTTTCCTCAAAATATAAGTGTAAACAGCTCCAATCAGAAACACTAAAATCCATCCAAGGGTTGGTGCACTTACAAAGCAGCTTCCCCTCTTCACTCCCCTCAATCCCACAAATTTTATCTGAAGGAAATTCATCAAAGAACTTTATTCACTGCTTTTCTGAAATTGCAGTCAATTATGGCAAAAGGGTGTAAAAACTTTAACTGAAGGATAAGTATGTGACAGTAATATCAAATTCCAGCAAAATACCGACACCTTGAGAAAAGCTTAAGGCTTCCAAATACAATCACAACTGAGCACGGAAGAAGGTAGTCGGCCTAGTAATACTACATTTGGTAGCATGTAATCACCATTTACAAAGTAACGGGAGTACTTTTATTTTAAATTGAGTAAGAAGTGGAGAGGAAAGAGGAAAGTAAAGAGGAGGGGAGTGTAATTGAATACACCTACTCATGTAATGGCCTTTACATGGGTTGAACTTGAACAATGGTCATTACAAGGGTTGATGCAATATACCTCGCTTCATAAAACTCCTCCCTCTGACCATATCTGTACTAGAAGGATCCATTATGTTGTAATGATGATTAGACCCTACCAAACATGTCATAAAATTAATAGCTAAATATCCCACAAGCATAAGACGTACGCATCCTCATTCGAAGCACTGTAAGTCTGTATCAAGATGGAAACGGAAACAACAACCATCTCCCACTCATAGTGAGATCTTCACAAGTTAATATCAACAAGACCACACATGTAAAATATCAAGGTTTGCAGAATGTTCAGACAGAACTACTGCCTGATATGTTTTCCCTAGCTGTTGAGTCATATAAAACATGAAATGCAACATAATTTCTCTAATTCCCTCATCCTGTCGATTCAAGGAACACAGTGGTAAAAACACTCTTTTCACTACACAATTTCAAGAGAATAAAGCTATTCACTGTTATAAGCTGGCATAAATTAACAGAACAAGATATCTGACTCAATTTTAAATGGAGCACCTGATGGACAGGCATATGTGAAACATAATCTTCAGGGGATGAGCTTCTCAGTGCCTCAGTAAGATTTATACACGCTGCCAGGCACTGGAAAGGGTCCTCTGCACTTAACCACCAGCGTTTTCCTTCCAAAGGCCTATCAGCAGAATCAAAAATATCATCCACATGATTCTCGGTAAAAGCTACCCGACCTTCATAGGACAACTTATCAACACCAGCAGCATATAAATTCGCCACATGTACTTTCAGCCAGCGAAGACCTGACTCTCCAAGCGGACGGCCCTCCGCAAATTCCAGGATCCCTCGGCACAAATCAGAACCCAAGTGATTCAGATGCGGATGCATGGGATACGCACGACCGCGAAAATCCAGGTTGTGTGGATAGTAAAATCCCTCCTCGTCCTTCATCTTTCTAGCCACCTACTCCCGTAATAAATATAAAAAAAAACATCAGATAGCTCATTGATGGATCAGTGGAAATGTCTAACAGGTGACAAAGCAGCATATACAAAAATTCTTACAGCTAGCTTAAGTTCTGTATCGCAACGTTGAGAATGCCTTTCTGCATTCTGTTTCTTAACACCTTTGACTTTCCACTTCCATTTCCTAATTACTGCTGCATCATCTGTATCTGGTTCCTCGGGTAAAGGAAGCTGCAATAGTATAATAGGATATTTAAGTAATATTCAGAGAGACCCATGCTCAAGATGAAGAATTTAATGTCACATATACTCACATCTTCACGGTCAACTAAGTCAGCCAAGCGGCCTCCACTAGCCCATATCCTGTCTATGACACCAGGCACCTTTTTGTTGACCCTCCATTTAGTACTGCCAAGTGTATCAAGAGCCTACGCACATTTTCACAGGCAAAACTATAATTACTTCTAAGCCCTTTTAAGGTAAAATGTGGTTGGAAAGAAGGGAAAAAGCACCAAAAACAGAAGTTTAGCAGCAAGCAATGAAATAGAGATCTTCAGACCTCGCAAACAGTTTCTAACTGCTGCTTAGGAGCCCTTTTAAGTGCATCCCTTTGCTGTTTTGCTCCGTGTATTCGCATAATGTAAGAAGGAAGGAACAAATAGGCTCCTTTGTCATACCTACCAAAGCACACAAAGATTCACAACATTAACATTGCATTCAATGCAAAAAAAATGGTATCCGGATACATCTCCCTCGTTTGAAAGAATTATTTAGCATCATGCACAATATACATCCTCCCTATAATATGGACAGTAAAACTGATGGTTTCTAACCACTGGATGGTTGAAGAACAAGCATCCTCTTCTTTTACAAGGGGGAGGGGGGGGGGGGTGACAACCATATCTATAAATTTCCCCTAATAACTTTCTTTTCTTTTAGACGAATTGGAGCTAAATATGGTTGACTAAGAATGGATCGCGACAGCTAGACCTCTCTCCACTTACAAAAGAGACCCTTGCTAATGAAATTATGTAAGTCAGATCAGAAGATTAAAGAAAGACATACCCTGTCCAGTTCAGTGGAGGGACCAGCATAGGCATGTACGGGATGACCATGTGCCTAGCCTATTTGAAACATAAGAAAATAGTTATTTCTTATTACTGGAGGCACAAAATGCAAAAGCAGTACCACTAACAGTTTTTGGATAGCATATGCCATATAGGACAAACCTATATTTGAGGCGGTATCTGGTATCTATATAGAATATCATAAATGGAAAGGCGATCATCCACGAAAAAAAATATAAGACTTACAGATCTCTCTAATCCTTTCCGGACCAAAGGATCACACTGGATAACACCATACCTTCTGCTTCCTTTCCTGCTCGATGGACAATGAAATATCTTAATTAGCGATTCCATGTCATCCTCCCAAGGGAGGTACCCTGCTAGGGAATGTAAAAGAACAATCTTACTGTGCCTCTTTAGAAACAGTTTTTTGGGTGTGTATGAACGCAGGCCGAATATCAGGTGGAGAGTCTGTTGGCTGATCTGATGGTTGTATATACGCTGTGTCCATCAGTAGTTGAATTAGTCTACAACCAACCTGGGAAATAAAGCATCAGGACGCAGAATAACTCGTTAGAGAATGCAGTCATGTTGCAAAATCAATTAAAAAAAGAAGTCAAGTTGATTAAAAAAAGTTTCAACACCTGATACGAGAGAATGAAAGCAGCAATTACAATTTACAAACCTTTACTTGATTGTCCTGACCCCAAGGTTTTGAATCATCATGGCCCCTTACTATTTTCCTGATCTCACCAACCTTTTGCTTCTTCATTAAATTAGAGACCTTTTTCCCAAGTTTCTCTTGCGCTTTTGCTGCCTCGTCTTCCACACTGTTGCCACTTTGTGTAGGCTTCCTCTTTGATTTTTCCAGAAACCTACGAAGCTTAGCCTGACAAAGATAAAAGAATATGGCTAGATATACCCAAAACATAACCTTCACACCGCTTTCTGGAAAAAGCAACACATATAACAAATATACAGACACTGCAGAAGGGCCATAAATACATATTTCATAATAGCAATTTGTAAGTTAAGGCCTTGTCGGACAAGCCCACAGAGATAAGAAGCACGTGAAAATTTCACTTAGCAATGCTTGTCTCTTTGAGGTAAGTGCTCTGAAACATGTCAAGGCAGGGAAGCCAAACTGTACTTCAGGCCAGTGAATTTAGTCATTCAAAGAAATCGAACTAATGGTATTCAGTCTGTAATGACTTGTTGGGATTTGAAATTTGGAATTCATATTGAAGATACATTGTTCATATTCGTGTGGCAGGACATCCTGATACAAATAGATGACTGAGCTAATTCAATTATATCAGTCACCAAGTACAAGCACAAAGTTCTTCAAAAATATCAGCACAACCACTGCTCCAGAGTCCACGAGTCCACCATTCACTACTCTCTGATCAAATGACGGAGACAACTGTCCTCTATCATACTTACGAAATAGAACTGAACTAAGTTTGATAAGAGTAATTCCACAAAAAAAGCTATGAGACCATCCCACAAAATTCGTGACCAATTCTCGAGATTGTATCTAGACAACTAGTAGTAATTAATTAGCAGCACAAGTAAATTCCAGCATAAAGCATTCTAAGTAAATGCCAGCATAAGTAAGACGCTTTATCTTTTAACTCAAAACAGTGAACTATGAACTAAAAATGACGATCTTCACTAGTGGAACATAATATCATAGAGGCAATGGCTTGAACATTATGATCAGCTTATTCGATAAAAACGCATGCCTTTTTCAGAAGTTTTGGCGTTACCACATTCAAGAAAACTACAACACTACACACCTTTGAATCACTACCCCATTCCCTTCCCTAAGAACTAAACTAGCACTAGAATCAGCTTACACGCTAGAAATCTTCCATCTAAGATGGTACATATGGCTTCTCAAAACCTCTAACTTAATCATTTTTTCCCACGAAAGATAAAAAATACATACCTTCTACTCCACACTTCCACAAGCCCTACTAATCGAACTAAGCTACCATCATTGACAACAAATCAAAAACATATACCCGCTAAATACAAAACAAAAAACAAAAATCACAACACATAAATAAAGCCGAAACAAATGAAAAGTCAAGCTAACAATACCTCATGCTCAATAGCTTCACCAATCTGAGTAGAAGCCTGCACCACAGTTGCAGTCCCATGACCACCACCAGTCATCAACAACGCCACAAGCTTATGCATAGTAATAACCGCCATCATATCAGCCGGCAAATGATCAAAATACGGCGCATATGCCGCCCGGTTCTTCCCTATCTTACACAAGTCCTGCTCACCCTTAATCACATCCCTCAAAGGCTCAAACCACCCAAGAAACAACGACTTCATATACGGCAAATTCGGCGCCAACTTCTGCTCACACATATCAGCCAACAACTCCTGGTACTCCCTCGACGCCTCCTCCCACGCCTCGCTCTCAACTTTCACTTGCCTCTTCTTAAGGGCATTGTACTTACTCTGCGTCATCCCCCCAACTAAATTATTACTCTCCTTCGCCACCACGTTTCGCAACTTCTTACGGTCTAACTTACCCATCTGCTGCACTATTTCCCTAATTTCCTCGTCCTCTTCGGACGATGTCGCCGCAATTGCCTCAGCTGCAGTACCATAATGGCAACGCATTTCTCGGCCGTAAAACCCGGAAATGCCAAAAGGGTTTCTAGAAAACATGAAATTACAACTGCCCATCTCATTAGTTTGCCCCAATAACTCATCATTTCTCCCAAAACCCAGAAATTTCCTACCATTAAAAACCCCATTTTTGGCCAAAATATCCCTTCTTTTGATAAAATCTTTTGATGAGTCAATAAGTCTTGAGGTATGTGAAGTGGGTTTTGAAGGAAATTCCTTGAAAGCGTTGATCTTTTTGAGAAAGTGGAGTTTTGTGGCATTTTTCCACATGTTTTTGGGTAGTTTTTGATGGATGAAATGAAGATAGTTTGGGGATCTAAGTGTATATATTGTTAGAGTGTTGGGAAGAGTGTAAATTTGATGGAAATGATGAGATTAAAGTGCGAAGAAATGGTTGTTTTTTGATGGTGAAAAAGGCCGGCGAAAGGACGGAGAGCCGCCTAAAACCCTGCATAAACCTAAGGAAGGAAATGTTGCGGTTTAATGGTTCAGGGACTTGTGGACTCTACTGTCATTGCGTAATTCTTTGCCTCACTTCAAAAAATATCCGACCCATTGCTTACATGGTTACACCGAGACCAGGCAAGCAAGTCATTAGATCGGTTTCGGGTAGGGTCAGGACGTTCGGCGTATCGGGTTGACTTTATATTTGGGTCGACTTTCTGGCAGGTGGAATCACATCTTTGTAAATCAAAAAGATACGTTACTCACACGTACCTAGACATTGTAAACAAGTCAACCAAGATTGGATTCGGGCCGGGTTAGTTCGAATCGGTGTGATTTGGGTCGATGTTATATTCGGGTCGCTTTCGAGTTGAAACGGATTGCTTTTAATGGTAGTGAATCGGGTCAAATCATATCGGATCTATGTTCGGGTTAAATCAAAACAAATTATACGTGTTTTGCCTCACTACAAAAAAAAAAATCTAACGGTTACACTGAGACCTGTCAAGCAAGTCAAAGGATCTAATTCGGGTCTGTCTGGAAAGTTCGGTGTAATTCGGGTCGACTTTATATTTGGGTCGCTTTCTTGTCATGTCAAATTACTCAAGGTTTATGACGAATCGGATCAGCTCTATTTTGGTTTGAATCATGTCGTTTCAGATGAGATCTATGTTCATGTTAGATCATAAAGGTTTAGATTTAGTTCAAATATGTAATAGACTTGGTTTAGGGCTTATATTAATCAACTATCACATCATATCATAGTTTTTGTTATTGAGAAATAAAGTTACACAACTGGTTGAAGGTCATATTGCAATATTGCATATCTAACCAATTCAGCTAATGACCGGATTAATATTATTGTGAATTTCAAACAATCTATTCAGGAGAACCGTTCTTACTACTATTTGGTGATTGACATTTTCAAATGCCAACTATACTCCACACATATCATGGTCAAGTTCTTCGTCTCTTATCTAGTAAGCTACAATTTCATTGATGTAAATTATAGATAATTTACATAAATAAAATAATTGTTCTTGGAAACAATGGCACACGACTGGTTAAAGGTCCTTTTGCATATATGACCAATTCAGCTTATGACCTAATCAATATTATCCTGAATTTTAAGCAATTTGATCAGGAGAATTATTTGTGCTACTACTTGGAGATAAATTTAAGTAGAACAAACAATTGTAGGATAAGCTAGTAGCAATCTCCAGAGTCCTTTTGGGTCAGACAATGTCAAATGTCAACTATGCTCTACGCATCGCATGGTTATGTTTTCGTCTCTTATCTTACGAACTACCATTTCGATGATAATTGTTCTTGGAAAACAATGTCACACAAGTGTTTCAAGGCCGTTTGCATATGCAGCCTACTTTGCTAATAGCCTAATCAATTATCATGAATATGAAACAATTAGCCAAAAGAACCAGTCTTGCTACTACCTGGTGTTAAAATTAGTAGAAATGAGATGAGCTAGTATCACTGTCCACTGTCCAGTGACTAAACTACGCGCAATGTATTGGTTTTTGTTTCCTCTCTTATCTTACAAGCTAACATAAACTATTTTTAGTATTAGTATATTCACCACTATCATGACCAGTAGGCAAAATCAGCTCACCTCCATGATCGTTTCAAGTAAAGCATCTGTACATCTCTAGAGGTCGTCAATGCTAAAATATTGGATGACCGTTTGTGATGTCGTCTTTGTAAAGTTCATCTCAATAACAGAATAGGTAACCCTTGCCTCTGCAACAAACGAGTACATATTGTGTAGGGGTAGGAGGACGAGAAAAAGGAGAAATTTGAAGTATGTCACAACGAACTGATAAGAACAGAAATTGGGGTACAATTATTTGCAAGCTAACTTAAAAAGGAAAAGGGACACAGGCAGTCTTGTAAGAATCTTCTACGACGACATTATGCCAAGTCTTTTGCTGCTGCTGTACTTGCTGAAGCTCCATCCTTAGGATGGGGTTAAACATAAAGTCGTGGTGGTAAGATAGATACTAGATCAGGATAAAATAGATAGATAAACAATAATAAAAAAAATTGCATGTTCACATAACCACATACATGCTTTGATTAGGATTTAATATGCCTGGACTAAGGTTCTTGTGTAGACTTTGCTCAGAGCTCGTCTACATAACAACGTGTTCTTGAAAATGAAACAGAACGACGTGAAGCACGTCAGGTTTTAGCCAAATTTCGTAGGACCATTCATTATAAGCTCTTTATTTACTTGCCACAATCAGAGATAGAGATGCATATAACTCTCCTAAACTTTCCAAGCCAGGGCATAATAATTCAAACAAATAAGGAGGCATTTAGCTCCTTGCATTCTTGTAAGATGCTATGTCTATCTCTAAATATATTCTTACTTCCTCGACATTTCGCATAATAAATGCACCGTACTCTACCTGTCTAGCTAAGAAGTTTACTTCCCTTCACTTTCCCTGAAAGAAATCCTACTGCCCCCCACCCCCATAAAATTTGTGATATCCGATGCAAAAATGTTCGATCGACCATGAACATTATCAATCTTGCCATGGGTCGTTTTCTGTCCTCACTTCTGAGGGCTCAACTACTTCGACATCAGGCGTCTCAACTGCTGCATCAGATACAGACGAGTTATCTTCCAATGAGTCTGCTCCCTCTTCTAATCTACCCCATCTCCCTCCAAGGGCCATCGTCATCATGTCATAAATCTTGTTTCCCAAGTCTGCTGGGCTGTCCGGCTGTATCATCATCCATATTTTGTTAGGACAACTCTCAAAAGAACAATTCAATCCAGTTTGAAGTCAGATATTGTAAATGAAAGCAATTTTAATTTGTGCTTTCTAACTCACCGTGTATCCACTGGAAATTAGGGCGGTATCATATAAGAGGTCAACAGCTCTTTTAGCTTCAGAGCTGTCTGGAGCATTCTTGCATGCAGCCTGTAAGTCACAGTGAAATAAAACATCAGTATACCAATACGCCAGAAAAAACATGTTCTTGCCTTCCCCTCATCTAAACTCTTCGAATTGATCAAGAGTAAATGCTTACGAAGTTGGGAATATTTTGAGGGAAAAAGGAAGGTTCCCTTTCCCTTGCTTTCTCTCCCCTACTCTTTCTTATATATGGGTATTCGAACAAGGCATTATTAACAGGCTTGTTACCTGTACTTTCAGTTCCATCACAAGTCCTAGGGAAAAATGGGGCTACAGTTACTACTAATAAAGATCTTCTCCATAAACCCCAGAAAATACTATTCTTAACTGAAAGTTACATATGTTCTGAACACTTGAACAAGATCATACCAACCCTCAAAAAGGTAAAGAACTGCAATGACTGTGAAAGTTGTTATATCTCATTTACACATGCCACCCAATAAGCCACCAAAAGAAAACGCGAAAGAGGACGACGGTAATAAAAAAAGATGTTCCTGACACATCAGCTCAACAGATGGCATATTCACTTGTTTCTCCTTTTCCCATTCCTTTTTTCTTTCCTTCCCATTCTTCTCAGGCATAAATCTCAACACTCCATTAAGTTCTAACCCAATAACATGTGATGTACTCGATCAGAAGACAAAACAGAAAATCCACTTACATGAAGGTCTTTAACAATGGGATGATCTGGATTGATCTCCAATATTCTACGGCCCCTCATAAATTCCAGGCTTGAAGTGTCTCCAAGGGTCTGTGCCTTCATCAACCTGAAATTGAGCAATACAAAATCAAACTCGGAATACAAAAGAAACTGAAAATAAAAGGCTCTAACCATGTCCAACATACCTTTCCATGTTTGCTGACCATCCAAACTTCCCAGAAACAAGCACACAAGGTGATGATGCAAGACGTTTTGAAACTTGAACCTTGGCCACTTTCTCACCCAGTTGTTGCTTAATCCAGTCACAAAGAAGGGTGAATTCTTGTTTGGTTTCCCGCTCCTTCACTTCGTCGTCATCATCACCTACAGTAAGATTCTTATCATGTGAGAAAACACTTGATCCCAAACACTGATCAAATCCCTTCCTAAATAATTTGGAGAGTATTTGATAAAATCTATAATCAGGTCAGAAAGGAGTCTAACCTAGTTCCAAATCTTCCTTGCTGATATCAACAAACTTCTTTTCTTTGTAAGTCTGCAGGTTCTGGATGGCAATCTCATCTATAGGTTCAATCAAGTATAGAACCTGTTGAATAGGAATGACCAATGTGAGCATCACCATTAAATGTTAAGCAACATCCAAGACATCAGCAAACACTAAGTAATAATAGTATCCGCTGCAAGCCTGCAAGGTTCCATTCAACAATTTAGAACTCCCTGGGTTTCAAAATATAAGAAATGTTTTAGCTCTTTTCATTTGCTTCAAAATATATGATGTTTAGGAGGTTTAAGGATGAGTTTTAAACATTTGGGAATATAAGCAAATTTATATTTGTGAATCAATACTTTAGTTTTAAAATATATGAAAAGGAAAATAGGTACATACCTCAATATCCTTCTGCATCAACTTCTCCAGGAAAGGAGCATTCTTAGCACTTTTCAGGCTGTCTGAAGCCAAGTAGTAGATAGCTTTTTGGTTCTCACCCATGTTCTCAACATAATCGTCTAAGCTTATCAATTCTTCCTCGCTTTTCGATGAGTGGAACCGCAAAAGTGGGGTGAGACGTTTGTGATTGCCAGTGTCCTCAATACATCCCAGTTTCATAAACTTCCCAAAATTTTCCCAGAACTTTTTGTAGTCCTGAAGTAGATCATATATAAGCAGAGCAAGAGAAAGCCTCACTAAAAAAGAGGGAAATCACATAACACAAGCACAACTAACCTCTTTATTTTCACTCTCCGATAACTCTTGGATCATGTCAAATGTCTTTCTAACTAGTCTTTTTCTCATGATACGTACCTGTATACCAAATCAAAAGGCAGCTCAGACAAATATGATTAAAGCAACTTGGATAACAAACTAACAAAGATAACAAGATGAAGATAGGCCTTACAATTCGACTCTCTTGAAGAATCTCTCGGGAAACATTGAGAGGAAGATCATTTGAATCTACCACACCCTTGACAAAGCTCAGATATCGAGGGAACTGCAAGCCAACAGAACACAAAGTCATTAGTATTGGAAACAAACCTTCAAGCTACCGTCACAGGAAAGAGAAGAATATTCTTGTTGCAGTATAAATTGTGATCGACTGTTGAAACGCCTACAATAAGAAATTGGTAAATATAGCTGCAAGCAGTGGAGACTACTAAAATTTTGGGCACAGAGCTTACTAGTGATGCTTCTGATACAAACCAGTGCAGACCTTTATTTGTTTTAAACAAAGCATCCCAATTTTGGACCAACAGTAATATTAAGAGTCTGTTTCACTTTAACTGCCACTTAGACAGGCAACCCACAGAACCAGTGGGACTGGGAAGATAGCAGATACAGGTTCAGAGCATGAATCAATCTTATAAACATTCAACCAGCTCATGACGAGTTAGCCAACCTTTAAATGAAAAGACTCAACCAGCTAGGGGTCACTCATTATTCACTAGAAAAATTGAGCACGACTCAGAGCATCTACTGCCACAATAGCATAGGACCACTGCATGACCTAACTTTGAAATATTCAAGATGGTCACATGCACCATAACTATTAAGTTTTGAAGAATAAGGGTAGAAGCAGAAGCACCAACCAGTTCACCATCAAAATCATCGGATATAAACACACGTTTCACATGCAACCGGATGTTCTTTGTTTTTGGGTTGATTACATCTTCATTGTTCATAGGCGCCATCCCAGGAATGTAGAGCACGCTCCGAAACTCCACTTCTCCCTGCATAGTACCGAACAATTCCATGCAGTAAACCAATCAACACTTCCATACCAAACAATGCAAAGTGCAAGAAGGGGAAATCTACATGTATCATACCTCAGTGGTAAAGTGAGTACATGTAAGTGGATCCAGGAATTCATTGAAAGCCTTCTTGTAGAATTCGTAATACTCCTCTTTCTGAACTTCTTTAGAGTTTCGCATCTACAGCAAAATCACATGCATATCATGTCACACACTCATCACGCAAACTCAACTGACGTGGGCATCATAAAAGTTCATCGTAACTTATCACCCAAACACATGTTACATGTAATGAAAATGAGGGATACACTCACCCATATAGGCTTGGTGTCATTGGCTAACTCCCAGTCCCAGTACTTTTCAGTGACCGTCTTCTTCTTCATCTTCTTTTCACCCTGGATAATGATTTGAGGTTAGAGAATTAATTTACCAGACTCAGAAACAGTTGCTTCAAGAATGCTATGACCACCACTACCTCTGGTTGTTCTTCTCCTTCTTTTGGTTCTTCTTCTTCTTCCACCTGCAAGGTAAATGTAAAGTCATCTCATATTGGTTTTAGAGCAAGGATAAGAAACAGAGATAGTTCCACTCAAAGTAACATTACAGACTGGTCTAGATATTTTCAGAATTCTCTTCCTCGCCACTATCAAAATCCTGAGACCACACTGACGCATCCTAGACACAGTATATCATCTAGTTGAAACAGAGTATCGCAAAAGAATTGACAGTGCGAACTTGTAAGATTGGGACAAAGCGGACTAAGAAAACGGAAATTCCAAAGTTTTGATTAGAGCAAACTGATTTGAACAGACATCTTATAAACATTAAAAGATAACTTGGAGATGGAAAAGAACTGCTCTAGGACTCTAGACAGATAGAAATATAAGACCTCAGGAGGCTCGAAGCTGTTCATCAACACAAATCCTAGATCCAACAGTCTCATGGATATTGCATAATATTATAACTCCTAATACAAGAGACAAAAATCCATATAGACAAGGATATGTCAAAAGGATATGTCAATGATGATGTCATGATGTGAACTGACGCACCAAATGTATGTGTTCCATCAACAGTCAATTTGGGAGGATTAGGAAATAAAAGGAGCACAAAGGTGAACTTGTTACCTCAACTGATTTAGATTTCTCTTGCCATGTATATATCGGGAACGAAACAAACTGCGAATAATTCTTCACCAAATTCTGAATCCTGGTTGGGTCTGAGAATTCGTATTTGTCATCAGACTGCAAAAATGGAGGAAAGGGGAAAGGTTAGCGCTCGAAAAAGCAAGAAGCCACACAGACTTTGTAGTAATAAACAAACAAACAAACAAACATCAAATCAAACATGCAGCCTTTGCAAGACGCATTGAACAATAAATTAGAAGACCTGAGGTTTCAAGTCTTGAGGGATGCACTGTCAAATGGAGTTTAGCAAAAAACACGTATGTATGTAGAATAATCTGTAGAGTGCAACAAGTAAAAAAAAAATTAAAAAATTATCTATATGTTGTCCTTCAGTTCTTATCATTTCCATGTTGTCTACTTGTCTCCTCCATTTAAATATATTCTATGTAGTGCCCCCAATGTATGGATACATAACACACATTGCCCTTGCCATTAAAAATATTAACTATGGATTGTTTACCTTCAAAAATGCCATTAGTCTTCAGTAAGGAAAGAAAAGAAGAAAAGAGCTACTTCAGTAAGCAAAGGGAGGTTATTTGTGATTTTCATGGTTTTTGGTAGATAGAGGAGTTCAACATAATCTCATTGGAGGCATAAAAAAAGGCCCATGAAACGCAGAAATTTCAATACTTAATGAGGAAAATAGGAAGAGGCCAAATTAATGTTAAGAAATAACTCTATCTTAAATATGAAGGGTTTGCACCAGATTTTGGTGAGTTTAAGGGAAAGGACAAATGCAGGAACACTGGGGGAGAAGGGTACTGGAGAAGTGGGTATCAATGTATCATCATCATGAGAAATCGGTAGAGGTTAAAGGTCGAGAAGTACGTGGGAATAAAAGGAGAGGGGAGAGAAGGTCTACCAGGAAAGAGGATTCAAAATTTCCAACCCAGTCCAAAGAACATAACTGCCAACCTTGACGAAATTCACGGGAGATAATGGCAAGGGCACTATGTATAGCTTTCTCATAGGTCAAAGGCATTAGGTAGATTATTTTATGGATAGAAAGACCATACGAAAAGTCGAAAGTACAGGGGAATCAGACCCACACAGAGAGGAAAAAAAAAAAAAGAAAAATCAACATGCAATAAATATTAAAT
Organism: Corrigiola litoralis; assembly: GCA_901111285.1. NCBI lineage: Eukaryota > Viridiplantae > Streptophyta > Magnoliopsida > Caryophyllales > Caryophyllaceae > Corrigiola > Corrigiola litoralis. The sequence goes on from CAAKMY010039209.1 coordinate 47,141, forward strand.
ACCTTCAGGTACAAAGTAATTTGTGTTCCACGCTTTAGAAGCTTCTCAGGATCAGTTTCTTCCCTGATCACATATGAGCTACTGTCAGCAGCTGCTTCCCAAACATACTGCTTGTCAGACCTTGGGCTTTTTGTAGACACAACAACCTATAAAAGAAAAGAACCAAAAACAGATAAGTATAGGTCCTGATTGAAGCATTATTTGACTTGTTTAAAAAAATGCTGCAGTTGGGGGAACTGGTAAGAAGTAATTTGTACAGGATTGCATTACCTTTTCCGCAACCAGAAATGCAGAGTAAAATCCAACACCAAATTGTCCGATTAGACCATTGTCAGCACCAAGATCTTTGTTATCCTGCACATTATTGTAGGTTTCAAATCGGACCTTATCACATGCGCAATTAGTTTTTACCATGTGACCTTGTGAAGTACAACTGTACCATTAGCACATTTCAAAGTACCTTCAAAGCCTTTAAAAATTTTGAGGTGCCACTCTGTGCAATAGTTCCTAAGCAATCAACAAGCTCCTCCTTTGTCATCCCGATACCAGTATCTCTATAGAGGAGACAACAAACACACTAAGAATATAATGGATTCACTAAAGGCATTAGTGCAGCATAAAAAAGAATCACTACTTACGTGATAGTTACAGTCCCATTATCTGCGTCAGGCTTGATGCGTATTTCTAGATTTCCCGCATCCCCGAGTAGAGATGGCTCAGTCACACTCAAAAATCTCAACTTGTCCAACGCATCACTAGCATTACTGTGTAGCAGAATGGAAAAGAGTCAGCATATACCATGATTGTAAATGTGTTTCCATGAGTAAAGATAATACTACCATAGAACAAGAAATGCAAACACACAGATCAAATTAACCAAAAGTGGCTAAACAAACGACAAAAATGCAATGGAATGACTTTTTACTTATCCACAAAAAACAGTTTTCTAATGCCTAGTAACTCATACTATCTTACTTAAATTTGTCAACAAATGCCTGACATGATTGTGTCTCGGCACTGAATTGGGGAATGTTAAGAAAAAAAACTCCGGCTTAAAATAATGAAGTGTCCAAGGCACATATCCATATCAGGGTGTTGGGTTTGTGAAAAGGGTTACTCAAGAGGAAATGAAGAGTTGGAGTAACATATCTACAGGGAGGCAAATCGACAGCAGACAAGCTACTTTGGCAATTCAGGCTATGGAAGGTCACAGACAATTTGAGTAGCCGCCTGATGAAATACAAAAATGTGCTCTTCAAGGACCAGATGCCGTTTACTTTAACATTCTTTTGGACGTAGGCCCCCCATTGTACCCCAAAGAAAAAGACAGGTACATATCAAGCAGAAAAAGTAGAATACACTCATTAAGAAAACAAAGAGACAGACCTCACAAGTTCTCGAAGAAAGACCTCCTTGTGGCTGTATAGACTGTGGACGATCAAATCCATCAACCTACTCACCTGCATTCAGAAAGCTCAAAGGCTCAAACTTCCTCTCAGAAAAGCATTAAAACAGACATGCTCAGAGTCTATGATAAAACTTGATGGAGAATCCCACAAAGATTGGAAAAATGGCATTTGGCTGTGGATTATAAAATACTCCAAAAACAATTCACAACTAAACAGAATTCAGAAACATAGATTCTCATTTCATTTTCACCACTACAAAGTATATACCCTTTAGATGTTAAAATCATACACCTTCAAAGTGACAAAGTTGTGATTTCAGTATAAAATAATATGCAAGTCAAGCAATACAGAAATGACAAAATGATCAACAACCCAATAAGCAGAAATCCTAAATTTGAAAGACTTGACATTTATTTACTGGAATCCAAACTTCTAAGCAAACTTACACTTTTTAACCAACCCAAACAACAAAAAACCCAACTTTATCAAAAATTGCCAATCATATAATTCAAAAATGATATAAAAATATTAAAAATCCAAGTACCCCCACAATTTCTAAGAAACCGTATGACAAAAAACCAAAATCTTCTCATAATGTGACCAACACTATCAAATATGAAGTAAAAACATTGAAAAACAAAGCAAACCCACAATTTCTAATCAAACCAACAATCTAAAACCCAAACTTTATCACAAATTGCCAAACAAAAACTTCATAATGAAATAAAAACACAGAAAGGACAAACAAACCAACATTTTCTAAGCAAGCCAACAACCAAATGCCTAAACTTTATCATAATTCAACTAACACAAAACCTAAAAGAGAAGTATATCCACAGGAAACAAAGCAAACCAAAAATTTCTAAGCAAATCCAATAAACTCAAAACAATTTCTAATAAACCAAGCAACTAAAATAACAAACTTTATCATAAATTCAAAAACACATTCAAAAATAAAGTACAAGCCCACATTTTCTAAGCAAGCAACAATCGAATGCCTATACTTTATCATAACTCAACAAGCACAAAACCAAGAAATGAAGCAAAACCACAGAAAAACAAAACAAACCCAATATTTCTAATCAACCAAGCAACTAAAAATCCAAACTTTATCATAAATTCACAAACAAATACTCATAAAATAAATTACAACCAATCGAAAACCCCACCTCAGCCTGATACTCAAACTTTTCCCCAGGAACCTCAGGCGCCTCCTGCTCAGCCACAGCAGCATCACACCGCACAGACAACTTCCGACACTTCCTCTCACACCTCTTCCCAAGGCTGTACCTTGGCCAGTTCCTAGACACTCTATTCAACGGACAAAAACTGTTGGAACTGCCACCCAAGTTCACCCATTTGCTGCTGTTTTTGAGGGTGAAGGAGGATGATGATGGCAGTGTGGTTAGAGATGCTGCACTTATGCTTCTGCTTAGTACAGGCGCCATTGTTGAGAAGATAAGTTGTTGTAAAGTGAAGTGAAGAAGTCAAGTGAAGTGAAGTGGAAAGTACTTTGGTTGTGTTGTGTTTTTGAGGGTTTTTAGAGGGTTCTAGAAATGTTGCATAAGGGAAAATGTGAGGTGGAGATGCTTTCCACGTCACCAACCAACATTATCGTCTAACACATCTTACACTAATGTTATTATGTTGGACAAATTTAGGTGAAAAGATTGCCCAAAACTAATTTTGTAAATTTTATCAAAGTCATTGGGTTGGGTGTGATGTAATTACTATTGCTAATTTTCTAATTTAGCCAAAAAAGGCAGTTAGTATTGGGAAAGACTGTCTATTTTTTATAAAAGTAGACTTAGCCATGTTGGCCCAATAAAAGTATATAAATCGAGAACTAATTTGGGCTTATAGGGAGATTAAGAAAATTTAACTAGTAAAAAGATGGTCTACTTTTATAATAAAAGTAGACGGTCTTCTCTAATAATTTATGAAAAAATGGCGGGGAAATTAGAAGAGAGAAAGGATTTGTAATCGTCATTACAAACTAAGAGTTATCGTATTACAAACTCATGTAAGGGGTCGCCTGGATTGAGAGGAATACATTAAGGGGGTAATAGAGTATAAATAAAGGAGGAGATGGATTGAGGTGGTGGTGGTGGTGGTGGTTGGAGAGGAAAAAATAAGGGGATGACCACCCATTTTGAGGGGAACTACACCAATGAGGAGGTGGGTAACTATTACCCTCCTTTTTGGAGGTAACTATTACCCTCCTCCCACCATTTTCCTCCTTCCTCCACCAATATCACCACCTCTACCCATCCATTCTATTTAATTTTTGTTATTACCCCCTTAATCTTTAATAGTTAATGAAAAATAAAACATATGTAATCACCACTAAATGAGTGGATGTAATCAAACTCGTCCCCTTCATATAAATCTTCTTCCTCCCCTTCATCCCCAATTCTATTTGAACTAAAAAAAATACCATTATAATACAAAGTTGATTACAAGAATCCAAACATAGTCTACAGTAGGTCCATGGACTACCTAAAGCTGGATACTCTCAAACACAAAATGAAGAAGGGTTATTTAGAATGGGGAGGGAAGGGTCACATGGAAATTACATTTTTGTTCCTGTTTTTCATGAAATTGATAGATAGTTATGGTCCTATGTTAGAATTTACGGAAATTACCTACTCTTAGATATTATACATGTGACAATTTTATGAAAAATAGGGACATAAATGAATTTTCTGCGGCTTTTCCTCCCTGTTCTCGGATGCTCCCTTCATATCGTGTTTGGGAGATCTAGTTTTGGATACTCTCGGGACTACCTTAGACTATTTATTGAAAATGCGATTGTAATTTTAAGAGAAGTTAGCAAATTTAGCAAATTTAGCTTATTATTTAAGGTAGCCAAATTTTGTTTAGGTCATTGTCACTATATGAACTTAAAATTTAAGCTAGCTAAAATTTTGATCAAATAAAATATAAGGTCATCTACGTTTCATAAACTTTTTGGGTTATAATTGGAGGATTCAATCAATTTTAGGAGGATTGGTAATTAAAGAGAAGGGCGGCCATGGGTAAGGGTGAGGGCATCAGGAAGGGAGGTGATGTGTGGTAAGGGGGCGGATAGAAGAGAGAATGAAGAAGGAGGGAGGAGAGAGAGAAATTGAAAAAAGGGTGGGGCTGGTAAATGACGTGGTAAATGGGTGGTAAACAACATGGGAAAGGGTGGTTGGTTAAGAAAGTTGGGTGAGGGGCATGGACGTCGCCGGGTGTGGAGGGACTAAGCATTTGCAGAGATGGAGGGTGCACGTTTGTAGGGTTGAGGGCTTGGTCGGAGAGGAGGAGAGTCGCTCGTAGCGATGAGGTAATGAAAGGGTTGGTGGTTACTGGTAGTGATGAGGTGGTTAGAAGATGGGGAGTGGAGAGAGATGAAAGGAGATAATGTGGGAGGAGAAAGGCAATGAAAGATGGGGAAATGACATTGGTTATCATAGGTGTGACAAGGGTTTAATTTAGGGAGTAAGGAAGTGAAAAAAAAAATTATACAAACAATTATAAATGAAATAGGGGAATGAATTTATTTCTTGAATCTACAAAAAAGTAAGTGAACCAAACATGCTCTTAGAGGGTTTGAGTGGTCAAAAGCAAATAAGTTGTTTGGTAGTTAGTGGGTAAGAAGAATGGATTGTCAAAAATCAGTTAAAAAGCAAACTGTTTGAAAAGGAGCTTATACAAAATAGCGAGTCGGAAACATTTTACAATTCATATATATGTGTCTAATTATTTAAGAAATTTACACTTTATACGCTTACGGTCGTGTTTGGTGATTGATGGTTGGTTGTGGCTTTTGGCTAAATTACTAGCTTGTTTGACCTGTTGGAATAAGTTGGCTTGTTTGACCGGTGACAATGGTTAGCTATTTTGGTTTGTTAGAATAAGAAGTATTTGGTCAAATTAATTGAAATTATTTGACTTATAATTATAAAGTTGAGTCAGAAGCCAAAAGAGACAAAAAACTGGCTTAAAACAGGTTATTGGAAACTGACATATATAAAAACCAGGTTTTTAAGCCAATTGAAAAACCATTTGCCGAACCATACCAATCAAAAAGTCAAAATAAAAAAAAGCTAAAACACCATTTATAATAAAAGTAGACGGTCTCTCCCAATACTAGTTGTTAGTTTTAATCCTAGCAAATATGTGGCCAAATATCTTGTCATGGACAACTTTTGTGTCTTTTAAGTAACCCAACCACATCCTTATCTTATTGTTTTGAGGAAGAAAAGGAGAAAGGAAGAAACTCGTATTTAATTACCGCACATTTAGCATGATCCAAAGGTATATGAAATAATGGTTGAGCAAAGGTTGTAAGAGGGTGGAATTATACTTGTCGATTTCAAGTTTTGTCTTGATAGGAAACCACTGATTTGAAAACGGTTACGACCCACATTGGTGGATATCGTGGATCATAGCTTTTGAGAGATGTACTTTAAAAATAAGTTAAGTTGATCATGACTCTTCAACTCTCAACCATGGTGACCGTTCATACTACTTATCAACGAGAAGAAGATAAAAAAAACACTATTTTTACATAGATAATTAATTTTACAACTTGAACTTTTTCATTAGTGTGTATGTTCAAAGTTTTTTTTTTTGTGTTTTTTTTTTTTTAATATTGGTCATAGGCGTTGAAGAAATTTGACATTATTCATCATATGCAATAAATTCATTAAAAAGCAGCATGCATAAGTTGAAGTTCCATTTTCTAATCAACTTTGCGGATTTCATGTTTCACCAATCGCATTCTTTATCTAATCTCTGACTCAAGGACGTCCATGTTCCGGGGGCTCACAAGCACAACCGCACCGACCATCAATACAAGTGGGTGGACATCCCGTAAAGCAATGTTGATGACAATCTCTGTCGTATGAACATACTTGATTAATAACTTTCTTACTTAAACTGCCTTGTACACCAACATCAGAGATCAATGGCCTGGACTCTGTGGGTAGTGTGTAAAAAGACAAGCCTGCAAATAACAGTACCGTATGAGAACGTTTCATGTACAGATCGAGGATACAAGATATTATTATGCATGGTTTGATTGTTGTCAAAAAAAAATTAAAATTATCATGCAATGATTATGGGATCATATATAGACGTAAGAAAACCTACTAATTGCGAGAAGGGCTATTTACATATGCCATATGTGCATAAGCATGAAGCAAAAAGTCCTTAATGTCCCTGCTTTGTTAGTTGAAATGTCTCAGCTGTCCTTGACATCCAACCATGGTTACCTTTTGTATTTAAAATTATATCTCTCTCCTCCCTTTTCCATTCTTTATGATATCTCTCTCCTTCTTTTTCCAAAACTGCAGAGAAACTCAGAGGGAGCCAAAAACTTGCGCCAATATTTTTCGAGCGCCAATTATTCTTGATTGTTGAAATATTTTGGTCACATTTAATTGTTGTTGTTGTATCCTACATTTATGACAGTAAATAGAGGTTGAAAAAAAATCATTTCATTCATTTTCGAAATTAGTTGCGGCCTTTTTCGTGGTTGGTCATAGCATAGGATCCTGGGTTTGTTGCGCCATTTTTTTGGTGAGTTTATTGCGACATTGAAGCTGCAGAGTTTTGAGATTAAATTTGCAGAGTTTTTTGGAGAATAGAAGGTGTGGTAAAACCATCTTTGTTAAGGTATGTATTGTTATTGAAATTGTTATATATTGTTGGCATTGTAGATGTGATTAAGGGAATTGTAATCAAATTAATTGCTTGAATGATTGCTGTATATAGTAGGCATGTTGATGGTTGTATATAGTATGTCCAATGTGAGGTTGTGAGATTGTTGTATGAGTAGGTATGTTGATGCAAAAATGTAAAGTTAGCTGATGGTGTGAGGAATATTAGTTAAAATGGTGAAAATGAGGAATATTAGTTAAATTGGTTTGGAATTGTTATTGTGACAGGTAAAATGGAAGGGTCAGATGATATTGATGCAAACTTGGATGTTGATGAGTTGTATGATGTTCGGCCTTTGGTTGAGTTACATGATATTGATGAAGGTGATGATTTAGGGGAAGGTGATGATTTAGGGGAAGGTGATGATTTAGATGTTGGTGATGCTGTTGGTTTAGATAAAGGTCTTTGTGTAGAAGACGAAGAAGAGGAAGTAGTAATTCCAAGTGTAGGGATGGTGTTTGAGAGTATGCAGCAGGTTGAAGATATGTATTGCAAATACGGGGAGAGGACTGGTTTTGGTATCCTGCGTCGAGGTGCTTATGTTGACCGAGTATCGAAAGTGCTGAAACGGTAGTACTGGCATTGTAATTGCGGACCTGAGAATAAGATAGATCGCAAAGCTAGTGATGTAAAAGTAATAAGGCGGCGTAAAACCAAGAAGTGCGGTTGTGGGGCTGGTATTGCAGCTTCGTTGAAAAATGGAGGGGTTTGGGAAGTTCAGTGATAAGTGTAGAAAAGTATATATTTTTATCCCATAATATTAGAGGTTTATACGACATTTGAGCGATATTTTATATGTCTTATGTGAATTTGCCATTTTAATAGTTATTTGATTGATTTTATATTTTATATTAAATTTGGCTAAATATGTCGTATTTTACTATAGTGTAGGACTCGGGCCAAAAGATGATGGATTATTAGCTAAGAGAGGATGTGAAGGCTAAAGAGAAAACAGAAATAATGAAGGGCAGCAGCAGTGCAAGTGGATTTGGGCTCAAATTAAACTATTTTTTTTTCCCATTTCCTAAGGGCAAAACGTGTGGTCATAGGGTTTTGTTAATTCTTTTATTTTATGGGAAAAGTGGGTTGACTGCTGGGAGTCCAAAGAGAAATCCGTGAGAATGAGTATATATATATAGAACCACACACAAGACAGAGGGAAGCAAACAGTCGCATATATTTTGAGAGACAA
>CAAKMY010039218.1:0-16400 GCA_901111285.1 Corrigiola litoralis
GCTTGTCGATGGGGGATGTCGGGGTTGGGGCTAATTGAGGGTGGGGAGTGCTAGACCCGCCGGGCAGAGAGATTGGGTGGGGAGAGGGGGAGGGGGGTTGGGTGGCTTTAGGCTTGTCGGGGGTAGTGGCTGAGTTATGGGTAGGTTTTATGCCAGGTCGGTGTGGGTGGGGTCATGGTGGTGGGCGGTAGTGGGGGTGTGGGAAGGAGAAGAAAGAGGGAGGTGACGGTGGGGTTGCTAGGCGGCAGTGGGGCTGTGGGAAAGAGATGGTGAGTTTTGTTTTATTTTTGCATGGGTATGATGGTCTTTTCATGTGCCATAGTACCCAATCTGTTACGTTTTGAAGTTTAATACCCAAATTGATACAAAGTGTAAACTTTGATACCCATTTGAGTGCTTAACTCTCCTTCAGTCCTTCCGAGAAGATTCGTAGTTTAGCAGATATTGACGATTTTTTTTAATTATGTGGAAACCCTCAGCCATTGTCCTTCGGATATGCACCGGATAAACCTCCATATGGAATTAACAAGTTAAAACTGACCGGCTCGACCCAAGAGGCAAGACGGAGGAATACTCTCACCTTACCTTAAGGAACCCATAAGCTACCTTTGTCTCAAACTCAACCAATAAAGACTCAATGAGCCAATAAAACATAAATTACTGGCGCGAACTCAAAACCAAGAAGATAGAGTGGGAACCTCTTATCAACTAAGCCGCCCATGATGGGTCATTTTTTTTAGGGTTCATGGGAGAACTTTGTTATCTCATATCTTACTATATTGTTAATAGTCATTCAAGTACGGAAACCACACCACGTCATCCTTTTTCAACATCGCACCATATCATCATGTCCACACTTTCCACAATTTTCTCTCTCTAACTAAATTTAAAACCTACAAATACCAATTAAATTTAACATTATGATATAATAACAACAATGCAGAAAAAACTTCTCCTTAACATAATGCATTATGAGTGTTTATTGCCATCAATATTTTTATGTTCTGACTTCTCAACTTTATTCATGGGAAAACAAGCAACATTATACAAAATGAGAACAATGTAGCAGGTAATTCGTTGACAAGAAAACTATAAATAGTCGAAGAACTATAAAAAAAAACCGCAAAAAAAGACAAGTAACAAAATTCTTAAGTATTGTCGGGGTCAAAAACTAGTTCTCTTACATAAAGTCTTGAATGAGGCTACATATAAAAGGCTTTTCATTTATTTTCATGCTAAATTTATCAGGTTTTTTTTGGAAATTTAAATGTGCAAACTCAAGTGCCTTAACGTCATAAACAAGAAAATAAAGACTTTGTTCATAAGAGATCATTTACTCCATTAACATGAGATAACTTGTTAGCATTCCAATAATAAATATGTGAGGGCTTAACGTTTGACCCTATTGGCCAATATTATACTAATGTTGAGTGGAGGATCGCATAGTGACCCAACAAATTAAAATGATCATGTTTTGCTATAGTAAGCATTTATTCAAAAAATTGATAAAAATGACTGGTTTGACACAAAGTCATAAACCACGACCACTTCTTTTCGCAAAGTTTTGTGTTTGCTAAAATACTTATCTTTTACAATATTAATAGAAATGACTAATTTAACACGAATTTGTGATCGTTGTATTCTCAGATAATTGACATATTATTCAATCGATGATAGGCCGTCTAGTAAGACCATAAGAGGTAGCATAGACCATGTGTTTAATTTAATTAAACAAATAATTATACTTTTTTGGTTTGAACACATCGCGTAAAAGAAGAATTGAACACCACAAATTGTGGTTGGAAGGTGAGAGTGACACTAATATCTTAGACCCAATACTTATCATCCAATGAAATATTAAAAATATACCTTATGATAAATTAAAATAAAAGGTGAAGGAACACTAGAATAATTAGAAAGCACTTAAGACAATTTCTTTTTTTTAATAGGAGGGTACAACTGCAAATAATTTGGAGTCGAATCCTTTTTTAGAGAATATCACTACTATATACCGAAAACATAAGCTATAACCGACAAGATTGTAACATAAAACAAGGGTTTTTGAAATTGTGCTCTCAAAATTTTAATAAAAGTCTCAATTACTAATTATTTAAGGAAAAACAAACTAGCTTTACATTGTCAAATATATGAAATTAATTAAAATTTAATATATGGCTCTCAATGAATCAATGTAAGCATGTAGTTTAATATCACAATTATTTGCTAGGTTTTGAGATATTAAAGTTTTGGAACATGAATAATTTCTCAAAAATTTCCCCTTGGTTTTAGATGGAGAAAATTAAAGGTGAATAAACATAATGGGAGACAAAAGGCTCACAGTTGAAAATATTGTAGGCATGGACATACACATGCAGATACGTAACGTTTGTACAGTTTCTATTTTCTTATGTCTCATGAACTTGATTGTTGCATGTTGGCTGTCTTCCTTCCCCTTCTCTATCCTGAGCCTCTCAGCAGCCCAAATGAGGACAAGAGAGTCTAGTTACTTTACTTTACATGTCATGTTCAAAGGTTAACGAACCACTGAAATTTGATAGAAGTACGTGTTTAGTTTTGTAATGATTCTAGTGCGGCAGATTAAAATGTATGAGATGCAGACCAAATTTAGTGGTCTAGTAAGATTCCCTTTGCAAATTCTCTTGGGCAGCTAAGCCGTGGCCTATGAGCCTATCCCTTTGAGACATCCTCTCATTTCCTTTAGTCTTTTTTTTTTCATAAATGTTTGACATTGTTTACTTTTAAGTTAAAGTAATATCGTTTGAGTAATTATATTTTGGTTTGAATAGTCATCTTTTATACGTATTGTAGAAAATTTTTAATTTAATTGAATTTATGATTGAGCAAGTTTATTTTTTACACTAAAAACAAACCATCTTTTTAGATAATTAATTTGTGTTTTTCTTGTGTGTGAACATGTGGCTTTCACTTCATTTCCTCATTGGCTCATTTCCGCTATAGCCTACAGTGCATGAATTGAAGGGTGGTATTCTTTACTTTCACCTTTTAAAGAGAGAAAACAAATTAAAGCCAACTCCCTCTAATTTACGGCCTCTTTTTACTCAACTCTCATGCAATTTTATTCTATTATATGTTGAGTATCTTTGAATCCTTCCATGAATTCCATCAGTTTCTAGTTTCCACTACTGAGATGTTTTATGTTTGATCTACAAGGGTATCGTACTTATTATACTAGCTACTAGAAAACATAGACTAGTTAATTGTTAATTAGTTTGGTAATTGGTACGTGGCAACCAAACTATCTCCTCGAATTTTAAGTATTTCACCTTTGTGGTACATTGAGTAAAACTTGCTGAATGATAGAGTAACTACAGTAGCGCGCAGACAACAACAGTTACAAGTCATACTAAAGTAAAATACTTCACACCAAAAATGTGCAATATTAACCTGCTAATAGACTTGGATGAAATTAAGTAATTATGTTTTTTGGTAAGAAAATTAAGTAATGATGTAGTTCTAACACATAAAAGCATACATGTTACATATGTAATGGAAAGAAACAAAAATAATTTCTCTAAGCAGATTGTTATACTAGAACCAAATAACACACCTACAAACTAGAGGAAAAACATGATGAGTAAGGTTGTATCAATAATTGAAAATGAATTTAATTCAAACACATATTAGATTCAAATATTCACATTTCTTTAGGATCCTATTATGAGATACCTTGATAGGTTTTATCTAGGATGTATTTCTCTCCATGATTAATACAAAGCCTCCTAATTCCTTCCAAAAAAAAATCACATTTCTCTTATCCATACTATCTGTCATTGCAATGTAAAAACTCCAACTTATAGATATAACTTCTCAACAATTTAATAACGGATTATAAATTAAATCATACATTTTAGAAAAGGTCATATTGGCTGGTGGCTCTTTGGAATTTAGCCCGTGCACCGACTGATGCCTTTTCAGAGCACATTCAGCCTACCCTTGCTCTTTTTCATTCTCTCAGTCTAACTCTCACCTAGAGATTTCGCCGTTGTAAGGAGAAGCCCATGATTATAATACCCCCTGTGGTTCTGCCTAATGGGTAATGGCTATGCGCATGAAAGCTAACTCAAACTAAAGTTGTCACTCCACTTCTTCGCCTACCCACCTAAAGATGCTGATTTCTAACTGCTGCTTTATTTTTGGACCGAAATAATTTTTGTTGTCTTCTCAGTCTCTTGCAATAATGAATTCCCAACTTGCACTTCCTAATTATATCATACAACTAGTTGTTAACATCGTCCAACTATTAGTTAATTATACTATGAAAAATACTAAAATGATTAGTATATGATGTACTTTCTTTTGTCCTGTGTGACACATTTTTATTCGTACTAAGTTGTTCATTTCCAAATCTTTAAAAAATTTAGGCTATGCTTCCTTTGTGTCCTTCATTTTGTAACTTAGCATGATACTTCCTGTGAGGCTGTGACACCTAGCTAGTAAAGTTCACATCACTTGTGGTTTGTCATTACTTATGTAAGATAAAGTGAGTGACCTTGCTTAAGAGATCACTTGTTCTGCGTGAGTGTCGTTTTTCACTGTATGGTTGAGGACAATGATAATTTGCTATTGGGTGACATTCAATTTAAGTGTCATCCTCTCAAATAGAGCCTTAATAGATCTTACTAATCGAAGGATTAGTTATTGCAAAAAAATGTAAAAAAAAGCGCAATTTAGATATCATCAAGCGATGTCATCTCATTTTTCTCATAGTTGAAGTAATTCAAGCCAAGGAGGAGCGTGACGACCGATAGACTAGGATAGTTGTCATATATGTGCGCAAATTTACCCTGACAGCATAGTAATTATGTTATCGCTATCCGTAGATTTATCTTATTTATCTTCTAGTTGCGTATAAATTACTTGACAACTAGTTTTGCCCAACACAATTCACTTATATTCACCAGCAATAAATTTTAAATGTCCCGCAGAAATTTGTTGTAGCATAAATGTACAGTATACATATCCTATCATTTGAGTCCCTGTATGATATTCTCCCATACATGTTGAAAACAGGATCGTGGAATACTGGTATGGATAAAGAAAATAAGAAATAAGCAGTACTAATGTACGATCATATTATCTTAATCTTCAAGTGCTAGCTAGTACAGTGGAGTGTTTCATAACATGTCATGGAGGAACTAGGTTGGTCCTATGACATCACATAGATACTAAGGTAGCCGTAATATGTCTAATTAACTCATTTATACTCTCCCACCATCTTCAACAGGGTTGATTCTTAAAAATGCACTTAACATATATATACTCCCAAGTCCCATTGTGCCATTAGATTGTTATCATTTGTTCAAATTTTTCCTCATATACAACTTGCAAATGATAACAATTTATTAATTAGGACAACGAAAGTATATTTGAGTAGGCAGTGTCAATTTACTACAACTCATATTTCCTCATGTACAACCTCGTCCATTTTTTAGTGCATGTTTGCATCACACTAGCAGATTTTTTGCTACCGTGCATCTGTATTAGCATCTTTTGTTCAAGGATGAGTTTGTTAGTGAGTAATCTGATATTTAATTGAATTTATTTTGGTTACTTCCACTTCGCATGTTTACAGGAGTAAAAACAAGTAACTGATCGTCTGATCATGCACAATGTTGGTTGACGTTGCATGGATAACAACCGATTGACATAAAATCCTTAGCTTAATAGCTTTAGCTCGAACAAAGAAGAGAACAGAGAAGTTGAAATCCCACACTTTGGCATTGCATAACACAACATCTTTATAACATCAGGAGAAGACTGAAATATGCAACTCCTTCAGGAACTCAGCACAATAACACTGACACACCAATCATTTCTTCTACAAAAATATACACAATGTGATTGATCTAGTCTAGATGAGCTGCTAGCCTGCTACAATCTAGATTGGGGTAAAATTAACTAGATGACGATCAGCAGCGATCAATGCCACTTGCTAAGATAGGTTGGGGTGGCATGCCCTCTAGCAAGCAGGACACTGGGGGAATAGTCAGTGACTCCAAGCTCCCATACACGTTCCAGCAGAAGGGATCCAGGACCATCTCCCCAACAGCTGGGAGAAGCTCAATGTCTGCGAGGGTAATGTTGGCACAAGGGACAGCGTCACTGCAAGCAAAGTGCATTGGAGGGCTCCTAACATCATAAGTACCCTTGAGATTGGAATAGATAATGTCACTCACAAAGACAGCTGAGCTCTGGTTGTTGCATCCCTTTCCCATGCAATAAAACTGGTCAATTATGATGGGGTTCCTCACAGCTTCCATATGAATGTTGTCGAATGTCACCCCTGACACGGCCCCTGATCCCCCTTGCCAGGTCTTGATCCTCACCCCATTGCTGGATAATCTGATTTTGGAATCTCTGACTGTCACATTGTGGACACATGCTCTCGAGTTGTGGCTCCCCAGACTCCCAATACTGTTTGACAGAAAAAGGAGATGATTAGTGTGAAATTGGCGCAGAAGCGCTTGTTTATGACTATTGCTTGAAAGAGAGGAATGGAGGTCTTGCTAAGCATACCTGATGCCGTGGCCTGGTCCACAAGTAAGGTTTCGGATATCTACATCATAGCAACCAGAGCCGATAGAAACACAGTCATCCCCTGCATACAGGCATAGAATTTACGGTCAGGACTAGATAAGAAACGAGCCATTCAAAGACCAGGACATGATAATTGAAAGATGGAAAAAAGGCTATCAGTTAAGACCCTAACCATTGGAGATGACAGAATTATATATTTCGACATTGTTGGTGTTCTCGATGTGAATGCCATCTGTGTTGGGACTTAAGGCCGGAGCTGTTATGTGAAGCGATTCTATATGGACATTGTGGCAATTATCAAACCTGAAGTGGAACTGAGGGCTATTTTGGATTTTGAGTCCTTTCACTGTCAAGTTGGAGCTCTCAAAGAATCTGATTGCCTGCACCACATACTAAATGTTAGCTTCAAACGACCAAATACATATATTTTACTACTGAAAATTAAATGGATGCTTACAATAGGGCTATCACAAGGACCGGGCATTGTAGTTCCATTCACTCCCTGTATGAAAGATTATGTATCAGACCATATATATGTATGTTAAATATATGCACCTAGTTTTTGGTTTTGCAAACATGTATGACAAAGATTATGTACCATGTGGGGCTTGCATGGTAGCTCCCACCATTTTTCTCCTCTTCCATCAATACGTCCACCCCCTTGAAGCAACATGCCCTCTACTCTGTAGAAAACCAACCATTGATGCTTACTCATATTCTGCGGCCATGCTTCCGGCCCATCAGGTGGCACAACTGAACCATCAATCTATTTCAAGGCAGGCAAAGGTTAGAGAAGAAATAAGTAGCAACGTTAATTGTTTAGTGTCAAAAGAAGTGATAATGCTACCTGGAATATTATTTCATTTTGACATGGCCCTGTAAAAATAGTAGACTGAATCATGAAGGTATATTCGCCAGAAGCATGTAATACAGAAGCCTCAGTATCAACATTGCTGCATGCCGCATCCCATGCTGTCTTAAAAGCTTCCGTATCATCTACAATGCCGTCTCCTACCGCGCCAAAACTCTTGACATCGAAAACACCACTAGGAACATTATAGGTAGGTGCATCAGCAGGGTCCTCAGGTTGAGGCGAAGGTGGTACAGAAATCCCTGATGATGGGGGAGAATGCGGATGCTTGTGTCGTTTGATTGTGTGTTTATGGTGTCTAGCCGCAGAGCTTAAAAAAAGGCTAGTACTGATGATCAAGACAATGTGTACAACAAACAGTGTCAGATGTAAATTCCCCATAAAAATGCACTTAACCAAATGAGAATGTTTCACTTGAATGAGGTAAGAGTGGAACTGTCAAAGAAATAAGAAGCGTTACTATTGATCCTTTTCAATAGTGGGACAGAAAGGAGTAGCAAAAATATACTTGGGCTAGCAAGTTGATAAGTCTAAGTGTATATGGGTACAGAGCAAAGCATGCGATATCCTGTAAGGCTGAGCAGACCACCAATGTGCATATATATATGCATACGGATATAGGAATGTATGTTCCATAACACATACTTTGGTTAGTGGAGAAAATTTAATAATGCTTAAAACCGACCAATTTCTAAACAGGCATGCCTCTTTTTGAGATTGAGTGGTTGATGCAGAAACTGCGGTTGAGGCAAAAAGGGAAGAAAGGAGCATAATCAAAAACTACATAAGGTATGCTAAGAGGATTGTGGCAAAGGCAAGATAAAAAAACCCATGTTCTACCCATTACACTTCACTTTTTCATATGCTTCTTGGTCCACAACTTCCCAAATCTGGGTTTACTCCTTACCATCTCTGTATTATTATACTCATTACCCATGATAAGTATCGCACCTCCCTCAATTTATCTTTGGGAACCTTCTTACAGTTAGTCTGAAACGGTTGTCACAGAATAAACTTCCTCATTGGCTACACAAGTGCTAAGAATATCCCCTTTGTTACAGCCTTACAGGATACACTTCATGCACAGGAAACATATGCACCACACCATTTACTCTTAACATACTCTGATCGTAGTTTAGAACTTTGACTAGAACAATTTTCCCTATGGACTTTGACTGATTGTTAATAAAAAAGAGTATTATGGTAATAAATATCTACATAAGCATGAACTGAAGCATCCCTCTGTTGACAACAGGCAATATAAACACACGCCTTCAGTTGCATTTGTGCAAACTCTATGGCTCTATGCTACATGAGAAATTGAGAACTGCTTCAATTTGGTGTCAAACTATTTTATGAGCACTCGACTGTGAGTGAGCTACTGTATGTCTTTAGAGACAGTACTCTACGTTATAGATAATAACTAGTGAGTCCAAGTAACATACACATTCTATGGCCAATGTCAGGAAAGGAGATGTTATAGTAGTAAGTAATTGCACAAAATAAACCAGACAGAATTACTGCAAACATCTCCACAGGAATAACTTCGGCTGTCAGATATGTACTGCTTGGCATACGAGTACATCTCACAGACATCAGTATTGTACAGCAATTTTTGTAAAAACTGAAAATAGTAGATATCACCTTGAAAAGAAACAATTGCAACAGAATAAAACTGCAGGACCGCGGATAAATTAGAACTTGGTCAGTTGGTCCCCTCATGGCTTTTGTGGTTGACATCCGCTTCCTCACCTCAACCTTTCTTTTTCTTTTAAGGCCACAGCACAAAAGCAGCTACTGTAAATTCTATAGGGTTCTTTATAGGTTTTCATAAAAAGTAACATTTGAGAGCATTTTTATCTTTTTATCTATATTGGTCCCGGACTGAGACAAACGAATAGTTGCCTGATTATGGTGGTCGACATTGGAAAACTGCTCACATCTGCAAAAGGGCTTGAATACCAATATTCCAAAATAGAGGTATGAATCTCAAACCACAGAAAACATAAGAGACAGTAACACATTGTCAATCTCAATTCAACAGATCAAAGAAATTTGAAAGCACCTGTTGATATATTTCTTATCAACACTGAAATTGAGTAACTAGTGTCTTTTGATAGAAGGTGATTTCAGCAAACAGTACTCAAACCAATTGTGCATCAACTCAACAAGCATTTGATCTCGGAAACAATATAGGGATGTAATATCGTTAGCATTTGGTACTGGATAATGCAGATGCCAACCCGGCCTGCTTTTCACTGGTTAGAATTACTAGTAACCGTGCTTATCCGTGGCGAGCAATACATAATTTGGGTGCTTAGATGTCAGAGCATCAACATCAGTAGTCTATTAAAAAAAAAAAAAAAAAGCACAGACACTCTAGTGAACCATATGAAAGAATCAAATGATCTTTTCGTTGGATACATAGTTACAACCTACAGTCATCTACAAACAAGCTAAGGGTTTATCATTCACGAGGTTCTGGGTACAATAGACAGAACCTCCTCAACGCCCTTCCGTGTGCAAATACATTACCATATGGTACGGACATATATAGCACGTTAGCAAAGAAAAAAGTAATAATGTTAATTGAATTTTTTATAACCTCAACTCATCCCCCTCGAATATGGCATAGCTATCTACTTCTAAGCAGCAAACTTGTTTCCACATGAAGCATCTTCAGACAACCCATCAGAAACTGCATCATGATCCAAGAAAAGCACATTGCTTCCTCGCGTGTTCTGGAATTAGCTTCACCACAGTCTCTGCTGGTACTCCTTTTAGTTCTGACAATAGCAACAAGACCATAAGCCACTAGTTTAAGCCAATAGACTAAGATAAACAAAGGCGGGGAGTGAGAAGGTTCTCCATACCATGAGGCTTGAAGTTGAAAAGAGGGGGGAGAACACGGCCATTGGGCAAGCGAGTGCTTGAATCACGCAGCTCATCGAAAAATGGATGAATTAAGGCGTCCAACTGCAGTTTGACAATGCCAAAAAACACCAAGTAATATGAGCAACTCCAAAGTCCAACAGCAAAGAAGGTAACGCAAATGTCAATATCGCAAACAAGCATTCATTTGCCACACAATTATAACGGTAAGAAAACATATTAGAAACTCACAGCTGTGCAACGGAGGTTGGGAGAATATTGCAAAAGCCTTGAGACGAGATCCACAGCCTCAGGAGGCATGCGCTTGTGGAATATCTAAATTTCAACATGACAGATAAAGAGTACCAACATTAGATACACAAGAAAGTAAAAAAAAAAAAAAAAGTAAAGACCAAGTAGTATCCAGCATATACCTTATGCCATGGGTGAGCTTTGATTTGTGGGAACTTGAATTCTGTGTAATTAGGATTCATGCATTTTATTTCCTCCCTTGTTGGGGTACCCAGAACCTACAAGAACATTAAAAATGCAATCAGTTTGTTTAAAAGTAGAGAGCAAATTGGTTAGGTAAGCAACAAGCTGCAATCAGAATACACAATGACACCACGAAAGCTTCTGAATAGAGGTTGCTGTTAAACAAAGAAAAAAGAGACATAATAAATAACAAGATTATTGATCCACAAAATATTGGCTTCATAAGCTAAGTCATCACTCCAATACATATTGCTATGCATCACTTTGAGTCCCCAAATACAAATAAAAGTTGCAGACAGTTATGATCCAAGTATAAATGATGACTTCATGGATACGTAGCAAAATTTCCAATGGAGATAGCACATTATCCAACACAAAACATAGCAAATTTTTCAGTATGCTTCAGACTTCATAGATATGTATGAGGGCACTTGGACGTGCATGATGTGTAATTGTGTTTAAATGCTAAAACCGCATATAACTACTGCATATCCTTCACACCAAATTAATGGGTCGCTTTTGGACCCTAAATTTTTAAGAAACTGTCAATAGTAACACTAGATGACATTCCAAATTCTAACAATCACCTTGATAATCTCCACAAGCTGGTCCACTCCACTTTCACCAGGGAATAAAGGCTGTAAGTGAGCAAAAAGATGGTTATGATATATTTAACATATAAGATACGAGAACCATCTTTTTTGTTTAAGAAAAAAAAGAGCTAAGAATTAACTTCATACTTGTCCAAGCAGCAGTTCAGCAAGAACACAGCCAGCAGACCAAATGTCGATTGCTGTTGTGTATTCAGTTGCTCCGAATATGAGCTCTGGAGCACGGTAGTATCGAGAGCATATATAAGATATGTTTGGCTCTCCTTTTACCTGCCATTATCATAAAAGAGACGTCATAACCAACATACCCTAGAGAGAGCGTAAGCACAAACTTTTAATTGCAGGAAGCCGGGATTAGAGGGGCGCACCAGAACTTTAGCGCTTCCAAAGTCGCAAATCTTTAACTGGTGAGTGTGAGGGTTGACCTGCGTGGAACATAGATAACTGAGATATATATACTTCTGCATTTAACAAAAATTCTAACAAATGTGTCAGAGAAATTGAAGTACATGAACCAGGAGAAACAATCATTACCAGCAAGTTTTGAGGTTTTATGTCTCTATGGCATACTCCAATAGATCCGTGAATGTAGGCCAATGCTCGGCAAATCTGAAATCAGTAAAATCACCCATTTGAATACGTATTTTCTTCATCTACATTTTACAACCAAACAATCCAAAAAATTTCAAACATACCTGGTACGTATACAGCTTTACATATATCAGGGGCATCCTTTGGTTGATCTTGTTGTAGTGTCTGATGACACGATGAACAGTTTCTGGGACATACTCAAGCACCAGATTAAGATAGAGCTCATCCTTTCCAGTTGTGGAGAAAAAGCAGTGCTTAAGAGATATAACATTTGGGTGATCTAAAAGACGCATAGTCTGCAGCTCACGGTTCTTGTATCTCTTGTCTTGTAGAACTTTCTTTATAGCCACAGTTTCACCAGTCTCTAAACACCTTGCCTGGACATACCCACAACAATAGTTAATAAGCTAACTAAGGTAAGTCTGAGGTCATGACTAGCTGCAGTAAATTATAAGCGCTTTCAGGCAGTTACGAGCAACTTTACCTGAAACACTACCCCGAAAGATCCTTGTCCAACAATTCGCTCAGCCATATAACTCACTGTCTGGTAAACAAAAGTAAACTATTTCAACATAACACACATACTATGGAACACCAAATCCCCAAAATAGACAAGAAAATTGCAATGCACCTGCTTAGCTTGTCCATTTTTACCATCAATTGTTGTGACAATTATATGCCCTGTCTCTGTACCGTTACCATCGACAATAGCAGCTTCCATTTCCTAAAGAATACCTAGTCAGCTTTATTATACAACAAATGATTAAAAAGCAAATCAAAGTACACGCAAAGATTTACCTTGTCATCTCTAATTTTCATGTCAATCATCTCATCAGGCAATTTATCAATAGCACCAATGTGGCCACTAGGGTCTCGAAGTCCAGACGCGGGTGCAATACCCACAGAAGCCATTAGAACAGCAAAATGGAAAAAACCACCACCAGTACACAAACGTGCACACAAAATCTACAGCACAATCCAAGTCACCAGCCAAATATTTAATTATCTGTTGCCATACAAAAGAACATTAGAAATATGGTAAGGCAAAGGATCATTCAAACAAACAAGCCAGAAAATTAAGATCTTAGACACAACCAGTCATAAACATACAAGTATGAAACGGCAATGTCCTACAAAGGACACTATTGGACAAGAGAATATCAGAAGGTAAACCAAGACCATGAGCAAGCAAAGCGAAGAGCGAAAAAGGCGCAACTATGCTTCAGAAAAAAGCAATTTACATGGGCATGTACATGGTTGATTAGCCTTTCCCCTTTCAGAAAACGAGTGGCTGATCAATCCAGTAGATAATATTATTTGAAACAATGAGAACGGAAATAAATATGTATATCATATGATGTTGGTTCTAGACATGGAAGTATAGAAAAGCTTTTCCGTGTATCCATACTAGTGCAGTCATCCTGTAAAAAAGGCTTTTGTTCACTAATCTAAAGACCACTCACATTGTCACAAGCACCTCAAACATGGCAACTTTTAACTACATAGGAAATATTATTCATGGCATCGATATGATTCTCTAGTTAAGGCTAATCAATATAAAGTGAACTTTTTTAAATTCCATCCCCAATAATCAATCCCTCGTACCAAAGGAGCAGTTAGTGTTATTGCCATCATAAAGTGCTAAGACAAGATCCACATCCAACGGAGAACAAATCTCAAAATGAAGTGCCAAGGTATTAAAAGCAATTGTACATTTCCAAACTAGTACCCTGAAACTTGTGCATTGCAAGTACTCCTAGTAATATATACTTATCCACAACATTAATTACTTAGCTAGTAGCATCAGTATCTACTAAACATGCTAAAAACTTGTTCTGCATCACAAACAAGACAATGAACACAAAATGCAACACATTCCAGATCAGTACAAACATATATGATTTCAAAGATATGTACTTTATGAGTTTAAACAACACAACATGCCACACGTTCCAGCTCCAGAACGAAATGCACTTATTTGATTGTAAAGATAGCTTCTTTATGTCAACTTCTTTATTTTTTTGGGTTTATAGAGAGTCACAAGGGCAATGATGTAGACGGGTTTCGTCTTACCAGCTAGCTTAGCTGACATCTAATGAATCGATTATTTCTTAACACACAAAAATAAAAAAAAACAGAGATCTACCAAAGACACCCAGATGCAAAAATGTGAGCAAAAAAAGACTAACCACCCTTCACAAACAAACCAAGAAGAATAAACCCTCACAAGAAATCACTCATTGTACCAAACTCTGATCATAAAGTTAGTTTCTTTAACATGGTAGATGCATAACATTGAATATCATCAAAGTGGTGACACATAAAATACCAAATACATGACCCAACAAAACAAACATACAAGAAAAGGTGTGCCATGTTAATGAGAAAAAGATTGAGACATAAATATACCAGCAAAAGCAGAAGGATAATGGAGAAATCAAGAGCAGCTTGTGCATGAGAAAATGAAATGAAAAATGAAGGAAGATGCTTTGTTATGATATGATTATGAGTTTAAGAGGGGAGAAAGAAGAAAGCTTGTGTTATGGGGTTTGGTGACAGTCAAAGGTGAGGAAAGTCGCTAGCCCCAAAATGATAAAATAAAGTTAGGAAAATGAGAATTTTGAGGTTTTCTAAACTAAACTCAACTAAACTAAACTAAAGGAAACTCAACATCTGTGTCTTCTATCTTGATTGTCTCAGTTTCAACTTTTTGACCATTCAAACTTGAATGCTTTTACTCATTGCCAATCAGACTACTTTTTCCCTCACTTTGAATCTTTGGTCGACCAGTACTTGACTACTACTACTTCTTGCTTTGAGACATCCAACCATTACTTTTGTCACACCATTAATGTTGGGTTAATTCCTTTTTTTTTTTTATCACTCCAAGGTTTGGTTGTTGGACTGTAGTGAAATGCTGAAATTATATGCTCAAGTGATGAAATTACCCAAAGAATGGGACAATCTGTTTTACAAATCTGTTTATTATCTCCATACTTAGTCACGCTTGAGAGGATAATTATAAGGCGTCATTGGGTGGTATTTTGGTAGACCCCATTAATAGGAGGATGATAATAATACATTGAGAGGGGTGACGCCCAAATTCGGTATCACCCGATAATGTCATCTTATTTTCCTAAGGGTAATGCGAGTAAAGCCATTTACTTTATGCTCTAAGTTGAAACTACTTATTTATACGATAAAATGTGACTTATAATTTTTGACTTTGAAGTATTAAGTAAACTTTGGTTACTTGATAGGTAATATGACTAAATTTTCATCTTTAGCCCAAATGTCATGAGTTTAAGCCTCAAATAGAACATTTTAGTTCTATTACTTTTAATCCCTAAAATAAAGGCTTCACTGCTCATTTATTTTGCACATTATGTTTATTGTCAAAATTTGACCTTGACATGGACTTTTCTAGATTGGTTTTAAATAGCTAACAAAACTGAATCTCTAGTCAAATGTTTTACTAATATTGGTATTGCATCCCATAATTTACATATATAAATTACGACTAGAGATCGATATAACAAATCAATAAAGAAATAGAAAAGGTCAAATAATTTGACGTTTATATTGACAAAGAAAGAACAAAGACTTGTATTTGTGAGATATCTAGCAAGTTTGATTAAATATACCCATGTAGCTAATTTAACAATTTGGAGGGGAGGGGGGGGGCTGCAATCGTTGGTACTGTAATTATGAACTCTTCTCTTGTTTTCACCTCATCAATAACCCACTTATTATAAGGCATTGACCACTGTTTTGAGATCTTGATCAAACGTCACTCACTACTATAAGTGGCAACGAGTCGTGTTGGTCAAAATATGAGTTTGAGAATGAATAATAACTCATGTTCACGAATTTAAACTAAAATATTACAAATGGAATAGAGTAAGATATGTAACAAGAGGATATAAAAAACATAAAATCCAAATATAGGAAGTTATAAACATTCTTTTTCGTGGATTGGAGTTGATATAATTTCTAGGAGGACATTGAGATGGAATTTCATGCACATAGTTCTCATCTGGCCAAATTTGAACAAAGCCGAAGGTATCATACTAGCCACTATAGCATTGTCAAACCGACCTTTTTAGGGAATGTATTAATATATAATATAGTGATTATTAGTTGGAGTATTTTGGGGACAACTTTTGTTGCATCGTAAACCAAATGCTTAGGCCTTAGAGAGAGTATTTTATGTTAGTTCGATAAATTCAGGGGTACATGGATTAGATCGGGGATTGACTAATATAAATGAACATGAACAGATATAGAAACCGACTTCCTCAAGCACGTTCCACGAACGCTGCCCTTAAGACTATTTCGCCCCCTAACCGAGTGCACCGGGGTGGATCGAATGTCTTGCGGGA
>CAAKMY010039220.1:0-24193 GCA_901111285.1 Corrigiola litoralis
GGGGGTGGTGGGAGGGTGGGATTAAGCTACTATTGATGAGCAGTGAAGGAGGATAGAAGCATTGAGACACTTGCAGGTCTTTTAGTCTGATTTCAAGGCTCCGTATTACCTGGTTCAGAGACTGCTGGAAAATCCTACTATTTACCTGATGAAAGAGTTGATTATGTTCTATGCCGAATTAGCTAGGTGTAATATCGTAGGACCCAGAAAAAGCTTTTTCTATACATTACTTAAAATTGCATGTACATAGGCTTCCGTAAAATTCTTCTTCTCTCGTCAACTACATTTTCATGGACCCCTATTTATCTCGGAGTGTTTGCTATGTCCAGTATCTTTCAATTAAGGGTACTTTTAGTAGAAGAATTGACATTCCATGATCCATATTATTATTATTATATACTCATGCCCAAGTACCAATTGAACAGTTTGGAAATGACACTATCTGAGATCTGGTTGCCATCTGTTGGTCTAGCGAACATGTAACAGCATCCTCAAAACCTGAAATTTTCGTAAAACAACAGTTCAGACACTAGGAATGATTGGGTGCTAGGGCTTTGCAGTTTCACTCTTTCAGCTTTCCTTCAGCTATGAGGTCTGTGCAGAACTTAGATTTTGTAATCAAATTTTCCTTGATATAAGTTCCCTTCAGTTGTGTGGTCACATGTGGCCCGCTAAAAAATACAAGTAGGTT
The DNA here is from genome assembly GCA_901111285.1 of Corrigiola litoralis. Lineage (NCBI taxonomy): Eukaryota > Viridiplantae > Streptophyta > Magnoliopsida > Caryophyllales > Caryophyllaceae > Corrigiola > Corrigiola litoralis. The sequence continues at coordinate 692 of CAAKMY010039220.1, forward strand.
TTGGATAGGATGTTTCTGTCCATTCGCTATTCGGTACATAGACATTATTCAATGTCTAATTCCCAGAGCTCAGTAAGTGCAGACCTTGTTCAGAAAGCTTAAACACCGATAGTGTTGAAAATTGGATTTAGCTATTTGAGAACTAAGATTCTGGGTTTTACATGGGGATGTTATCCTGTTAGTGGGTGTTGTTTTTACATTCCTAGCGTCAGTCTCTTACGTTTGTATATGTAACTGTTCTCTTTTTCTTAGATTAAGCAACCACCTGCTTTTTTTTTTTTTTTNNGGGCGCTTGATGGAGTGTTCTTCTGCTTCACACTGTTTTTCTTTTGTTTGCATTTTGATGATGCCATTAGGCTTGTACTGTTCGCCTATCCCTATTGTCTTCCACGTTCCTAGAAATACCCTTCATATAGTTGGAGAGAGAGTGTTATGGTGTAGCATCATTTAGGAGATTTCTTGAATTGGTCATTTTCTGCTGCTTTGGCTGTCTTCACATTTTGTTTTGTGCCCATATATGATATTTGGCTTTGACAATAATCTGAAGGGGAGTTGCCGTTTAATGGACTTTTTGGAACTATAGGGCACGTGGTCTGGGTCATTGCATTCTCAATTTCCAGATGAGAAAGCCTTAGCTGTTCAAGGAGAACCTGGAAATTCAGAAATAGAAAGAAAATTGCTGAATATAGGAGAGAGAATTGCATCTGGATCTTGCGGTGACCTGTGAGTTGAATTGCTTCACATTTCGATTTTTTTTGTTACTTCTGTTGTTCAACTTTCCTGTTGGTCTTTGGCAAAGGTATCGTGGCCTGTACCTTGGTCAGGATGTGGCTATCAAAATTCTCAGATCCGAGCATCTGACGGAAGCTTCAGAGGACGAGTTTATACAAGAAGTAGCTATTCTTAGGTGAGTTATTGTTGTTTCTTTTATGAGGATGATATTGTTCTGTGGCGTTGATTCATCTGTGTTTTAGTAGTTGGGAAAGAGGTGTCTGTTGCTGAAGCTTTCTGGTCCCTATTCAATACTTTCTACCTTTTTTTTTGTGATGTTCCATCTTTAATTGCCATGTAAATGGTGATTATTGGAGTTCAACATTTTAATAAAAGTCGGTAGCCTTCCAAACCTGTAATAAATTCAAAGATTTATATCTGACAAAAATTGTATATTATTGATTTAGAGAGATGTTAATTGGACTAGCTCCGTGTTTTTTAAGGTATTACTATAATTGAATAACCTATCAAGGATTATGTAATCATCTTTGTTCTGGATATACGCTGCCAACGGTACAAAAGCTGTGCTTGGTAGTTGGTATTTTCGTAGTGGTTGTTCTATATGATTGTTGAGGTTAGAGAAGCTACTGTAAGCACTGGGAGATTTCACTATAAAAGGTCATGAATGCATGTGGATTAGGGAGTGGTTTCAGGAAAACAAGGATGAAGTGATTTCATTCAAGCTCAGCTCAATTTCTCCTGAGCTTACAGAATGTGAGGAGTAGTTGGATTTTTTTTTTGGGGCGATAAGGAACTGAAAGCTGCACAGTGACTTCAGAGACCAAGGGTAAAAAAATTTATAGTGCATTTCTGCGTAGGTAGCCAGTGTAGATTTTAGGGAATTGTCACTGTCTCACCGTAATTTGTTCTTCGATTTCGTTCTCTTGAGCCAGAGTTTATTCATGCTAAAAGAGTCTGCTTAGATTTTCTCGGAGTCGGTGTTAAGTTATGGACGTCGCCTACTTGTCTCTAGTCTCTTATTGGCGTTCTTAGTTTAGAAAACTGTTATGAATTACATTATAGCTATCTTATACAATAACAGAATTACATGATCCCCGTGCCTTCAAAGAGGGTCCTGGACAAGCGTGGCAAGAGCGGGTCATGTTTATGCAACCTTTCGCCTGTAATACTATGTCAGAGAGGCTGTTTCTAATTGGCCCTCGAAATAAATTGCATTAACTATCTACTACTTTATTATAAGAAAGGGGAGAGTTTTTTTATAAGCTATTTTGATTTAGTCCACTGTATACCAAAACCAAAGAACTACGAATCTTTGGCTCTATCGGAAATAACCCTAATCTGGTTATCTTAAAAATATGATTTTCATTTGTCTAGTTATCCTTCAATGATCCACCCGTCCCCATAAAACTGGGATGGAGAAGCTCAATGTGCTGAAGGAAACTCCTCCCTCTCTTTCCTATATTGTTTTACTAAAACTTGTTGGTTTTCTGTGCAGGAAAGTGCAGCATGAAAATGTTGTTCGTTTTATTGGAGCGTACACAAAGTTTCCGAATTTCTGTATTGTGACAGGTACTAAAATTATCAAACTTTAACCACTCAAATAATTTTTTTTGTTCTGAATGCACATGTTCAAATATATTGTCAATAATTCTGCTTCATCTTGTTTGTCCAGTGTAGTTACTGTGCGGCAACATATTGTTTGTAACTGTAGTTTAGTTAATCAAGTATTCCATGTGAATTCTCCTTTCGTAATTTGCTTGAGTGGGGAGATGGTTTTGTTTGTCTGATTGTGTTGTCACTTTCATTTAAGAGCTTTGGCGACGTGGTCTGCCGATACTGTTTTTCTTTTTATGAGATGAATCTTTGGATTGATGAGTTGCCTTTCTGATAAGTTCCTTGTAATTAGGATTTTTGGTGGGTAACTGTAGTTTAGTTAATCAAGTATTCCATGTGAATTCTCCTTTCGTAATTTGCTTGAGTGGGGAGATGGTTTTGTTTGTCTGATCGTGTTGTCACTTTCATTTAAGAGCTTTGGAGACGTGGTATGCCGATACTATTTTTATTTTTATGAGATGAATCTTGGAATTGATGAGTTGCCTTTCTGATAAGTTCCTTCTAATCAGGATTTTTGGTGGGATTGTTTCCCCTTTATCTAATATTTGCGTAAAATGCCCAAATAATATTATTATTGTGTTGAAAAGGTGCTATTTGGAATGTGCGTGAACAATGGGTCGGATTATAACCGCAATCTTACTCAGCACAAGAGTAGATTAATATTAGAAAAGTAGGCGTACAAGTTGACTCCCTCTCCAAGTTCATTGAGAGAACCCTCCTTGGAGAAAGTAGCTGGAAAGCTTGATAGCTGGAGTAAAATTGTGGATTCTGCTCTGCTTCGGATTCCTACTGTTTAGAAACTTTAGACAGATTTAGAAAGTAGTAGAGCGCGTATTTGTTCTTACTGTTGGTTGGAGTGTGTGTGACTTACGCTTGGTGAGCTTCCTCTTTGTCTTTTTGGCGGAAGACAATTTGTGGTGCCTAATTGTGTTTGTTGACTGATTGGAGAAAATGAGATACATCCCATTTTTCTAATGCATTTGTTTGTTACTCTTTTTCTTTGTGCAGAGTATATGCCTGGAGGGAGCCTCTACAACTATCTGCATAGAAACAAAAAAAATTTGAAACTCTCTGAGCTATTGAAATTTGCAATTGATGTCTCCAAAGGGATGGAATACTTGCACCACAATCATATAATTCACAGGGATCTAAAAACAGCAAATTTACTCATGGACACTCTTCAAGTAAGTACTTTATGTCTTTCCTGATGCTGTGATCTATCCTCTAATGTTGTAGTGTTTGGTTTTCTAAATGCCACCTGTATCTTATCTATCTTGAATCATAACCCTGAGTTTCTTAAGTTGTATGTAATGAAGTAACTCAGGTGGCTAGATTATCTTGGTGATTCTGTATCTTCTTTCTTCAATTTCCTTGTATCAATTATGCAATGTAGAGATGGCAGCCTAATGACATACTGGTTTGTTTTTTCGTATTAAAACATGGTATAAACTGTTGGGAGTAGTATTCTTTTCTTGTCTAATACTACAATAAAAAGCTTAGTCTGGCTGATACATTGTTCTTTGCTGTTCTTTAAAGACATTAGGAAAATTGGTTTTCCTATTCCATGGTACTGTTTTTGGTTTATTCTTTCCCTTTATGTTGCAATCCGAGCTGTTATCTTGGTCTTAGCACTTAGCAGTGCTTGTTTTCCATATGCTTGAACTGATCATTGAAAATGAAGTCCTGTTCTTTATTTCATTGGTAGTCAGTAATATGAACTAGTCTAAAATTCATGGTGCACCCTGGTCGATTAGCGGCAAGGTTGCAGGTGCTGGACTTCCTGACTACCTTGACGATATGTGGGAGAAAGTCATGACTTATGGTGATTTAGACGTATCAGGATGTGAAGTGAATATTTAACTCAAATCACAAGCTTCATGGCAGACATATGAAGCGAAATTAGATTGATTATCAGCAACAAACTTTAATGTTTCACGAAAACCAGACAACCATACCTTCGACATTGAAGAGTTAGGTTCCTTATGAAGTTTTTTCGCTACAACTATGTTTCTCAAGGGTCAACATGCTGAAGTACACATTATGAGCATGAATTATGACAGTACATAAATGTAAACTATGTTCAACAGGAATAGTGTAGATCTTGACCCTGGCGGATTTGATGTCACAAATTGGTTTCGAGGGATTGATTCCCTATATTCTAGTTACTCATTTACAAAGTTTAAGTTACCATGGACCATGATTTGAGTCTGCCTTTCAGCTTCCGCTAACTTGCTAATCTTTGTATCATGTTTTCTCTGAACTTCTTACCTCTGCTATGCAGAAAGATGAAAAATTCAATTATTCTTTTGGGGCAAGGGTGGTGGGTGGCTGAGACTTGAGTTAGGAATTGAAAATGGGAAATTTCCAGTACGAATTATTCATCTGCTTTAGTGGCTTTTCTGTAGTAACACTTGCTCTGATTTTCAGTCTTGCTACTGTGTGTTAAGAGAATATTGTGGTTTAAGTTATCTATACTTTGCTACCAATCCTGACTACTTGGGTTAGGTTCCTCTCAAATATTTGACCACACAATTTGTAACATCACCTCCTCCAAATTCTTTTTCTCGGTGAAAATTTAAAAGCTTAACTCTATCTTCATTTTCCAGGTTGTGAAGGTAGCCGACTTTGGTGTTGCTCGATTTCTACATCAAGAGGGAATAATGACAGCGGAAACTGGAACATACAGATGGATGGCTCCTGAGGTTTGACACTTTTCATATTTAAGTTGTCAGACAAAGCTGATTTAACACGTCTTGTTCTGGCATTATTCTGGCTCAGCATCCTTCTCTCTTCACTATGAACATCTCTTTGTGGCTGCTCTTATTTATTTATTTATTGTTATATGATTTTGGTGCGTTTCCTTTGTGTTCTCGTTGCGGTTGTCTGAAGTTGGTTAGAGAACATTGGATAACCTATAAGTCTTCTCTCTTAATTTTGTCTGTTGTATCACTATTATATGAAGAGATTTCCCTTGTGTACAAACCGTGGAAGGAGGTTTGAATGACTCTCCAGTTGAGACATTTTATTCACTAAATAACTAATCCCTTGAAAGAAGCATCTTCTTCTAGCAAGACTATTTTGAGAAATTTTTTCTTATATTCATAGTGAAATAAAAATTTCGTTAAGAGAAGAAATAAGCATTAGAGGACAAGTCCTCAAAGCTTCAAAGCTACAAAGCTAGAAGAGTCCAAACCCGTTGAAGATGGATGATTGTAATCTCCTTTGTACCACCCGCCAGTGGCGGAGCCAGAATATTTTAGGTGTGGTGTCATTATATGTATAAATGGACATATAAAGTTTCAAAAATTAGAATTGTAGCTACTTGGGTTTGAACCCACAACTTGAAGTGGAGTCCTATAACTATATCCATTAAGCCAATTATATTTCTTGGTGTTTTTATGCAAGAATTTGTATATGTTTGAAATTAGTGTGGTGTCAAATGACACCACACCACTAAACGTGGCTCCGCCACTGCCACCCGCTACCTTGGCCTAAAAAGAGGTTAAGTAAACTACCTCCCCCAAACATAATCCAAAGGATGAAGTTGTCCCGAAAATTTAGGAGAATTTCGCTCCAACCAAATGCACCAAGTCACCGATACCTCCATCACCACACAATTCGAAAACAACTTTCCTTCCTTACTACAACTGAAGCCTACAAATCCCATTTGAAGAAAATCCACCACCATTGCTCCCCACGAATCCCCGTCAACTTAACTGAGCACAGCATAATGTGCAAAGTCGCAACAAAGTAACAAGTGAGGCCCACACTCAATGTTTTTCAACACATAGAACAAACAGTCGGACATAAAGCAGAACCAGGTCTTCTCAGCTGCAGAACATCGTATGTATTAATCATACCCAGCACCATAGTCCACCAAAAGGCCTGAACCTTCAAAGGGACTTTAGACTTCCAAATGGGTAGGATTACCAAGCTCCATGGAGAAGCAACTGACTTCCTAAGAGGCAACATGAAATATTTACAGCTGGAAGTACCATTCCCTACACGTTTATCTTCCTGTTCACTGAAATGCATAGAGCCAGTAACACCAATTAAACCATTTGGCTCATCCATCTCCGACTTATAAAGAGCCCTTCGCAGATGAAAATTACAAGAGTTCCCTTCTGGAGAGTCGAAAGTAGAAATTGGGGTATCATGAAGATCACAAAGGGCATAATATGAGAGAATAAAGAAGAAAAACATGGGTCTTAGCTTCCCAAAATCTAATCTTCACCACGTTACCCACCTTATAAGTCAACCACAGGAAGGAACCTCTAAAAAATCTGATAAATAACTTCCAAGGAGCAGCATGGGTGGCGGAAGAGGCGCCTAGAGAATCCCAACCGCTAGATTGAAGACCATATTTACTGTGAATGATGTCATACCACAAGGAAGAAGGTTCCAATGGAAAACGCCAAAGCCAAGGCAACATTTTTATAAATCATGCTACCCAAACCCAAACCACACTAATAGCTTCTTGTTTAAACATGAAATTTTGCCAGAAACCAGACCAGCTGCCAAAAGCAGACAAGAATTTGAAAACAATGAGAAGCGAAGCTGTCCTATAAAGATTATGGTTGTCTGGTTTAAGTAAATAAGGATCAAAAGCATTGTAGGAAAAAATACCCTGGCCGACTAAGATATGGAGTATTAGACAAGGGACATGATAAAGTAGACAAAAAGGGAATTATATTAGTAAGATGAAGGATATGCTCAGGGAACAATCATGTACAACCTTTCTTTTTGTAAAGGTAACATATACTATTGGTATCCAATGACTTTTGTTTCGCCTTACCAACAATTGTTGTATAGTGCACCCTGAATCATGCACCACAATCACCATTGTAACTATACATATTCACGTAAATTAATATAGTTATATGTTTATCAGTGTTAGCCTACATAATATAATATACACATTCACCCATCATATAGTTCATATTCACCAAGTATACAATACATATTCACCAAGTATTATAAAATACTTATCCACCAATTATATTGTGTTTATTCACCGAGTGTATTGTACATATTCATTCATATTTATTTAGTTGCATGATGCATCATGCTAAGGGTGTAGGATATAATTTGCGCCTTACGAGTTACATTGTTACTAAGCTGACGTTGTTTCACATTTCGTTGTGAACCAACCTTCTGGATACCGTAAGTCTGTAGGATGGTTGGGGTATACTATTAGTTTCACGTGGAAGGCTGTAATAAAGCAGCTTTCTAGTTTAGCATTGATGTTACCACAGCCCACAGGTATGAAGCACTAGATGGTGTGTTTAGAAAAAAATGTTGATCTTCCCGAAGAAAATCAATTGACACTTTTCAGCATGCCATCAGAGTCCTAAGAAGAAGAGTTGTCTTATGTACAAAGTTTAAACGAGTATCAAGGACGATTTTTCTGTTTTTTGTAATAGGAGAACCAATAACTCTATTCCAAATGGTTATGAATGTGAAGTCTAATGTAGTACTAGATTTTTTCTTAGCTAATGAGATTGACTTACGAGTTTGTTGTCCACTTATTCGTCTTGATAATATGAAGTCCTTAGATTTTGTCTAATATAGACATACTAGATTTAGCCTGACCAAATCTGGTTTCAACATGTTTGGTGTTGCTGCAACGCTCCAATGTTGGAGACAGCTGATACATTGGAGTGTATAGATATTTAATTAACTGACTGCTAAACATTACTCGAGAGCATTATTTCTCAAATTTTATCCTGTAATTCTTTGTGAATAGGAGCTTTGTAGCTACTGCTGAAAGGATCTGCACAGCAATTTACTTCTGTAATTTCCTCACAATTTTGATCCATTTTGAGCATTTTTAATTAGAACATGTTTATTCTATTTCTGACTGTAATGTTGCATGCTCTTTTTTGAAGATTTCTTTTGAAAGTAAAATGTGAATTGTTGTTTCCGGTATATATCTCACTGTCCTTGTTCATAGTTCTGTGGTCTGTTCCTGTTATTTATAATATGAGAATTATGAAATAATATTCCTTGCTGTTGTAGGTTTGTCTCTGTTGTTGTGGACCAAATTTTCGAAATGGGACAATTTAAATAAGAAACTAATCTGAAACTGGTTCTATTTTCTATTAACTAAGTGAGAATTCAGTTTAAATATTCTGCATTGTTGTAGGTTGTATATACTTGGGACACAACATTCGAATGGGCAATGTAGGATATCAATAAGAAATCATTTATGTTTCCTATTAGATGTGGACTCAATTCTTCATAAGGAGCTATTTTCTTTACCTCATCACAAGAAATATGTATGCCTTATAATCATAAATCCATAGGAACCTCAGGAAGTAGTTTATAATCGTTGATTTTGAATATCTTCTTGAGAACTGTACTAATTGGCGTCATCCCTTTTTTTAATATTGGAAGGTTATAAATCATCTGCCATACGACCAGAAAGCTGATGTATTTAGTTTTGCCATTGTACTATGGGAGCTCGTGACAGCCAAGGTAGTTTTCTACTTGCATCCTGCCTCTGTCAATATTTTTATAATATGGAAACCAGATGTGTTGAAGGAACTGATTTTGTCTGATCTGTAGATACCATATGAGAACATGACCCCACTCCAAGCTGCATTAGGTGTGAGACAGGTATTGTCGTGATACTACATTGCCATTACTGAAGCCTTTACTAACATTTTGTGCAATCTTTACATAGAAGTCATTGCACACACCCAATGTGTTTGCCAAAGTGTTTTGTGGTTTGCATACTTGCATGTCATTTGATCTAGAGCACTTGCATCTGCATGCTTCTCGAAGAAAAATCTTGTTTTCTTAAACTGCAAAATAATGTCAACTTATGAATTTTTGGTAACAGTTCTGGGGGCATGCTGTTGTAGTGATATGTCTTTGCAATGCATGTCTTTAAGGACATAGATTGGGTGTTGTAGTTTCTGGTTAATAGAATTGTTGTCTTTCTGGTTCAATCTGGATAATCTCTTAGTAGAGGATCTATGGCAACTGACCTTGTAGGCCATGTTGTAAAAACTGAAACAGGAAAGAAGTTTATTGATATTCCAATATAAGGGCAAGATCTCTCCTTCTAGACACTGCCCGGCCCCTGATACTCTCTTCCCAGCTGAGCAAAATTCTGCTTCTATTCAGAACCTTAGATAATATTTCCTCTGATGGTCCCTTAATGCATTGTAGGAATGTTCCAAATATAGGAAGTTGTGTGAAACAAACTTCAAACATGGCCTTTGCTATCAAGTATCCCTGAACTTTTTAGCGGTAACTGTCATTACAATTATTTTCTCTGCCAGAATTTTGCTTGGTCGAGTCTTCTTAGGGGAAGGGGGGGTGGGGGTTTTGTGGCTGCACTTGCACTTACCCACAGTCACGAATGATCATCAGCAGCTAAGACATCTGTCTACTTATACTGATTTATGTACATATCTACATTACAAATTTCAAGACATCTACTTATTGCTGCTTCTACTGATATAAACATGACAAAATTGGTGTTATTTCTCTCATCTCAGGGACTACGTCCTGAACTTCCGGAGAATGCACACCCGAAACTGTTGGATTTGATGCAGAGGTGTTGGGACACGGCTCCTAGTAATCGGCCGCCTTTTTCAGTTATAAGAGTAGAGCTAGAAGAGCTTCTAGAAAAAGTTCAGGTAAATAGTAGCAGCATGGTCTTCCCTGTTAATACATCTTAAACCAATTTGATTTAATATAGAGGGTATCTGCAGGGTAATTCTACTCCAAAGAAGAGTAGCTGACCATCATTCATCGTGGAGACTGCCTGTATGTAGTTGCACTTGTAGAGACGGCCATTTTCGTGCACTATGGAGAGGTATTTTTCTTGACAATTTTGGGGTTTCGGCATCAGTGGTGGGTTTTTGAGAGAAACATAAGACAAAAATAGTTGCTTAAATACTCTGTATAGAAGAACGATGACAATAGGAAAATTTGTACGTGATGCTGCCTCAAGAAAAGCATTTTGATTGTTGAGCTTCCTTGTAAAGATTATACAGCAGTGTCCTATGAATATTTACGGATATAAAATTACTGATATTGTACTTGCGTTGTGGTTGAGCTTCATCACGTAATGATTATCAGAGCTAAGGAGTTGTTTGTTCATCACGTAAGGGAGTCGATAAGACATGAGATTGGAACTTGATTGCCTACATGGCCATACCTTGTATTTGTTCCAATTTTGATATGGAAATTTGGGATTTCATTTCCGTTATTGTTGTTTGTTCATCATTGATTCCACCCCTAAAAAACAATGATTTCAATGGGATATGGAATAAAAAAACTAACATACGATAGGGGTTTATGAAACTTGATAAAAAAGACGAACCATACACATGGTAAGAAAAAATATACACTCTGTACTGTTTTTTTTTTTTTTTTTTGAACTCCACTCTGTACTGTTATTTTAGACATACCAGTAGTGTAAGCTCGAGGGCTGGTTTGCAACTTTTTTGCTGTAATTCCTTTCTTTTTCACATTCATTTGATTGTTTACATATCGTTTACCTTTTGAGTATGTATGTGTGTATACATTTCAGATTGTGGTTTTATGCTCTAGTTTAAATCGTAGAAGAATGAGAGTTTGAAGCTAATAGAAAAAATTGTATATATTTATGTAACTAACTATATAGAGATTAAATGACGTGTTAAATAGGTTTAATTAGGATGTCGTTGTGCTGACATATCACTATAAAGCGTTGAAGTAATGACAACTAGAATGCTTACATTGCACAACGACGTAATAGCAACGCCTATAAATATAGTATAGATAGATAGATTGACAATCCGAGAACCATACAACAGGTTGTATATACAACATAGGGGTACTTTCGTCAGATAGAATTTAAAATAAATTTGACTCTATATTTAATTATTCCCTAAAGCTTTTCTCAATCTTTCAGAAGATATCAATCCCCGATTATGCGCTTATTTCTTTTTTCATCAACCAAAACAACTTTCTCTCTCCTCTTCAGTATTAGGCTAATATGTTGTATGAATTTAACAACTAAATATAATATTAGACTAACACAGATATTTAATTAGGCTACTGCATATTTGGAACTGGGCTATAAATATAATTTGAATTAGGCTAATATTTATAAAGTCTTAGCCTAATATCATAGTACATAATTGCCGAAAAGACAAACCTACTTAACTTAATATGATATTCGACTATTACATATACCACCAAAACACTTCGAATCAGACTACTTCACGCATTAAAATAGACTAATGAATATAGACTCATATGTTATATGAATTAGGCTCACAATGTATAACAATAAAGCTATATACCACTAAAACACTTTGAATTAGACTACTTCATACACTAAAATAGGCTAATGAATATAAAATAATATGTTATATGAATTAGGCTCAATAAGGCTAAAGTGTACTATCAATTAAGCTACGAGCTCGTATAAATTAGGTTAATATTTATATCAATTAGGCTATCAACTTGTTTGAATAGGCTAACAAGTTTTACCAATTAGGCTACGTGCTCCTATGAATTAAGCTACTAACTATACACCTTGAATGGATTAGGCCAATATGTTATATGAGTTAGGCTAATATATTGTATTAAATTAGGCTAAAATGCTAAGGTACAATACGAAATAACAACACACCAATATTGTACGATATAATCATGTACAACTAATTCTTCACCATTAACACTATTTTGGCGATCGATATCAATATCAATATTATCCCCTCTTGATGATTGACCTTCCTCCATTGATATTGATTGAGTAACAACGAGATATGAAAGATATGCCCAAATGATGTTGATAGTTTTTTGATGAAATATGATGATATTTTTTTTTAATGAAAGATGAGAGATTTTGGAGTTTTTTTATGAATGATAATGTCAAATGTACAATTTGTTATTTTGTTTTGAAAGGAATATTGGGAAAGTAGATATTGTCAAACCATTTATTATGGATAGCAAGATATTAGCCTTAATAAATTCCTAGAAACATGCAGCATTTAAAACATGGTTTTTTTTTCCAACTATGGAATTACATGGCTTGTCCTCCATTGTATATATAACCTGTTGTATGATTCTCATTGTGATAGACTGATAGATAGATTTCAAAAGCCTTGGAAACAACCATATTTAGGTGATTAGAGTTAATTCTATATTAACTCAGTCTGTTTGTTTTTTTGATATTTTGTGGACATAAGCTATTCATAAAGACAATCTAAATTTAACTTCAAAATTAGTCTAAGCCACAAATTGAATGTTTCAATAAACATTGTTAATAAGATGATGATGTTCAACTAAAAAGTGACTAGTATTATTTCGTCTCATCTTAACATAAAATCAGACAATCTCATAGTATTAGTCTTTCTCATTTTAACTTCAAATTAAATAATCTCATTAAGAAGATTATTCTATGAACAACTAGTTAACTTGTACTAGTTTCAAACCCTTTGATCTTACAATATATAGACTTAAGGCTATGTAAAAAAAAAAAAGATTGCTCGAATGAGTCAATTGAGTCGAGCATCCACCACTGAATATATCAATGAATATTAACCTTAAAAATTGGATTGAATTTGAAGATAAAAATAGGATTTTCGTCATGATAAATAAAATAGACGAAAATGAGGGTGATATAGATAGAGATTATGAAACACTCATGATTGAATTCTATTTACCCTTTAGCATATGTAATACTAATGATTCCATTCATATGTTGAACCAAACAAATTCAAAAATAACAAAATTGTTTTCGTTATACTCCTTTAACCCATTCCATTTCATCATTTGCCAACCGCTCTTTCAATTTTTTTAGTATGTTCATTCAAATAAATTAATAAAAAAAGGACAGTATTTGCCTAAAAAAAGTAAATTCTTCTATTATCCTCTAAATTAATATGCCAACAATAGTCACTCTGTCAATAGTCATGATCATAGTGCGACGAATCGTCGGAGAAATGAGAATAATTTACAAACTTGCTCAATTTTTGTCGTAGAATAGCTTTTGAAAATTTGATACTTTAATTTTCCAATTTCGATATGCTTGTTAGGTAGCATTTGATTATGTGCATGAGATTACGGAACATTATTGCCGACGTCTGTCTGCCCCTTAACACATGGCCCGCCACAGCAGGTTTGATTAGGTCTGGTTTAGATGTACAAAGGATACTAAATTGCGCGGGATCCACTAGATCAAATCTTTGGTCTTTTGTCCTCCACTTCTTTAATTTCGATTCTGGTAGTGATGAGTAATCGTTATACCAAACCATGTTAGTTTATTACATAAGATGTGGACATTTTGTGTTTCGTTAATTCCTAGTAGTATTAGAGTCATCAAATACCAAACCGTTACGACTTTTTGTTCAGAACATTGTTTCAGGAGAGTGTACTTGGTCTAGCTGTCTTAATATCTAAATTAGTCAACTTTAATAGTTCAGTTCATTAGTTCATTTATGTAAAATGTAGTTTATCTTATCAAGTGTCTATTTGGCCTAATTGTTATAAATTTATTTTTGTTTCTGAGAAGTAGTTTATTTAAAAATTGTTTTAGAAAAAACTTTTCGAATTCGGATTAGTTTAAGACTATGTTTAGCACGTCATTTCAGGTAGCTTATGAGCTAATATTGACTTATTTGACTGAAGAAGACTTGTTTGACCAAAATTTCTAATTAGGTAACTTATCAGTTTTCAGTCATCTTATCAGTTTTCAGCTACCGAATCAGTCAGTTTTGCCAAACATAAGTGTTTTCTATGATTTAAAATTAAAGTGTTTGGCCACACTAAAACAATAATTTAGGAAAAAATATAAAAGATCTCCTCATTTAGAGAATGATATATTATATTTATGGGATATTGGAACAAATAAAAAGATTTTCCTCATTTGAAGAATAGCTTTTAGAAGAAACAGAAACATAAGCAACAATTTGGTGCTTCTACTTTTAGGGGTCTAAAAGTGTTTTTTGGCATTTTCAAAAACTATTTTGGCTTTTTCAAAAATAAGGTAGCTCATAATTTTTGGGTTGAAAAATACCTCCATAAGTTAGGCCAAACACATGCTAAGTTCATTTAAGTTACTAGTTTTTTTTTTTTAATTCGTTCGGTTCATTTAAGTTCAGTTCTATTAACTATCTCAACTCATTTTTGGTATTTCATTTCACTTTATAATTTAGTTCAGCTCAAATAAGCCCAATTCAAATACTATAATACTACTAGTAATAATGTTTAATGATTATTTGCTAATACAATTTCAAAGTATTATTTTTTACTTAAAAATCAAATATATATGTTCAACACTTTTCAGTTCCTTTCATTATGTTTATTTTCATTAAGATCCTCTCAATTCCTCTCAATAGTTTTAGTACTCTACAGCTTAGTGAGTTGCATTTTACAAGGCCTAACTCTATAACAATTTTTAATTTAATTATTTTCCAGGTCAACTGTACACCAATACTCATAGTAACATCTTTGCTGAACAAGACATTTAATTAGATGCATATATATGTCGGTAAAGTGTCTAAAACTTATGATTAAAATGTCGAAAAATAGCTGCATCTATTACTTTTTTTTGTTCTAATTTATTTGTGGTATGTAGGGCATTTTAAAGAAGGAATAAAACGTAAACAGTTCCACCAAACTTGAATAGGATAACCTTTAGATCAAAATTCAAACAGTTAGTTGTCTTTAAAGGTAAATTGTTTGATGATTATTCAATCAACAATATAATTATATTTCCCACAATGCGTAATTTATACAAAGAATTTGCTGCTGTACAGTGAAAGCTCAGCTGACTCCAATAGTATTATAGTAATAACAACAAATTATTAGGTGTTTTCGAGAGCATGTGCTCCCACCCCAGAATTCTTGTACATTTTAGTGTTTTTCTTGTACCTAATTTGAAAAGATACAAGAAAAATAACAAAAGATACAAGAAATTTGAATGGGAGCACATGTTCTTGGGAGCATGGTATAATATTTGAGTAATATTAATTGATTCTTTTTTTTTTTTTTTTACTATAAGCTTCATTCTTAAGATGTCTTCTAACTCTTTTAGCACTCTTCGACATATATATTAGTCGGTTAAAAAAATGAAAATGAGAATGGAACTGAAAGAATTTGTTTTGGTGTACACTTCGATCTTTTAAATAGAAGCGTCTACTAAGGACTTTAATGGTCATAGTTATTTTTTCTACTATAGATGCATGCATGTCTCAAGCCTACTAGTTGGACTAGAGAAACTCAGAGAAAAGTTTGAACCCACATGCACTTCCAGCCAAAGCTGAGAAGGATAAAATGACACAACGAACCATGTTACAAAGTAGCTAGTAGCTAGTCTGAACTGAGATTTTGCAATGATCAATGGCTCAATGCTCAGACAAATGCTCAAAACGCTTTGTAGAGTACTTTAGTCGTTTATAGATGATGTAAATAAAGGATTATGTCTGCATGAGTACTCCCAATTTTGAGTCAAGTTTTCGTGAATAATACTCTCTTCTAATTATTTAGTACTCCACATTTACTTTTTGACACTTGTCGAGGTCAATTAAGACTATTAATCACTCATAAATAAATTTGCAAAAAATTACAATTCTATAATTGTAAGATTCATATTTACTATTTTTTTTTATGTAAGTATATTTTTTTTATTTTTTCAATTATATATCTTGAGTTATTGACGATAAAAGTATAGTTTCAGATAGTGCCAAAAAGTAGATGTGAGGAATTGAGTGGTTTGGAGATAGTACACGGTAAACATAATACGAAGTAGGTGACTCATTTTATTTAGCTGCTGACCGTGTACAATTTAAACCTTTAATTTCCATATGTCGTATAGGAGGACGAAATTCATACTAAATTGTTTTTGTTGCGGTTGTTGGTGGGCTTCGATTGAGTAGTGATTAGTACAAATGAGTTCATTTTTTTTACTGCAATATCAATGTAGGATTTACCCATAATAATGATCGATATTTTTATTTATAGTTCTCCGTTTAGGTGATTTTGACATACAATTCCATCTATCTGTATATTGTGGTAAATACTACCAACATACTCTACTATACGATATAAACTCTAAAGAATCCAAACAATTCTAAGGAATAAGATATACCTTGGAGGCTTGGATCCTGGAAACATCGAGTATACTTGTAATAACTAGCTAGCAGTGCTTAAGAGTTACTCCGTATACTCGATTTTATGGCAATACTTTCATTTTCCTAAGACTTAATGACAGATCCACTCCACTTGGGTAAATAATTAAAACTTTGTAATGTCTTTTGTTTCTCCAGCCAAAATCTACAACGTATAAAATTACCAGATTTATAACAGCATCCGGTAATGCAAACCATTTAATTAGAAAATAGATAGAGGCACTTTCACATAAATAAGGCCTTTTATTGTAACACAAATTCCGAATCACTACGCATGTAGCACAAAACGCGCTTTAGTCTCTCATTTCTCTTTCGGCAAAGATTTGTCCTCCACTTTGACTTTTGCTAGTTCGTTGCCAGTCTGCTTTTACCCTGTACAGTGTACATAAATAATAATTAATAAAAAGAAGCAGTGATTATCAATTATCACCAAAGGTCCAAAGCTACGTAGATATATAAAATGCTGTCTTAGCTAATTATGAGTCAGGAAGCGAAGCTAATCTAATAACTCTAAAAATATAGGAGAACGCCTGTAGAGGCTGTTATCCTGTACTACTACGTAGTACGTACTCAGCTCACATATGAGAAATGTACTTATAATTATGCAACTCTTATACTATTTTTTGGATGCCCTATTTATTAGTGCATTTAATCAGCATAGATTAATGTACTCCTATAAATAAAAGTGAAATGCACCATGCATCTGCATTTTATCCCACATTCCCACATATCACATGCTAACATTCTTCTGCATGCATGCACGCATGATTTAGCCCATTCATATTGTTGAGCTCACCTAAAGTCGGGTTGCCATTTTTAGTAAGGGGGTGGCGGAGAAGCATATACATAGGGAGAAGAAGGTGGCTGGTAGGCAGGCTTAGGGTGGTGAACTGGGGGAGATTTGTAAACCGGACTAGGTGTTGGTGGGGACTTATACACTGGGGTAGGTGGTGGGTATACATGCACCGGTGGGGACTTATACACTGGGGTAGGTGGTGGGTATACATGCACCGGTGGGGACTTGTACACTGGGGTAGGTGGTGGATACTTGTGGACAGGTGGAGACTTGTACACCGGGGTGGGCGCTGGATACTCATGAACTGGTGGGGACTTGTAAACTGGGGTGGGTGGTGGGTACTCATGAACGGGTGGTGACTTGTAAACTGGGGTGGGTGGTGGGTACTTGTGGACTGGTGGGGACTTGTAAACTGGGGTGGGTGGTGGGTACTTGTGGACTGGTGGAGACTTGTAAATCGGAGTTGGTGGTGGGTAGTCGTGAACTGGTGGAGACTTGTAAACTGGGGTTGGTGGTGGGTATTCATGAACTGGTGGAGACTTGTAAACTGGGGTGGGTGGCGGGTACTTGTGGACTGGTGGTGACTTGTAAACTGGGGTGGGTGGTGGGTACTCATGAACTGGTGGAGACTTGTAAACCGGGGTGGGTGGTGGGTACTTAGGAACAGGTGGTGACTTGTAAACTGGTGTTGGTGGTGGGTACTTGTGTACAGGTGGAGATTTGTAAACCGGAGTTGGTGGTGGGTACTTGGGGACTGGGGGTGACTTGTAAACTGGAGTCGGTGGTGGGTAAATTGGGGATGGTGATGGATAAACTGGGGGAGACTTATAAATTGGAGTTGGTGGTGGTGGAGATGTGTAATGGTAAGGTGGTGGTGGAGAGGCAAACTTGTAGTCAGCTGTAGTAACAGACACAAAGGCAACTAGTAGAGTGGCCACAAGAAAAGCCATTCCTCTTAGATTTTCCATGTTTATGACTAAGGGATGTTTTCTTATGTCTCAAGCTTAATATCCCACCCCTTTATATATAGCTCCTGCCCAAGTACTATGCCAACTACTCATTAAATTATAGGAGCCAAGATGCTGAAACGCGGCATATAATACAACACCAAGTGAACGCAAAAAAACGAAAACGAAAGACAAGATGTACTGACTGAAATGAGTTGATAATCAGTCGGTGAACTCTTCTATCTTGAAAGCTGGTATCTATTATTTTTTCAATCACAGCTTGAGTTAGATTACTAGTATTCTCGCGCGTCAGAGCACTGTGTGACTTTTATCCTTATTATTGCAATAATAATTCAGTGTCCTTTATGAGACTAGTCAACTCCTCAAATAAGAGTAAACATGGTAAAATAAACTAATGACAAAATGTTTCTATGAAAATGCTCTAGAATTTATGTTTACCACTTACATGAATGATGCTAGCTACTATCAGATGTGAACATTGAACAAGTACTTTTGTGGTTTGTAGCAAACTAGCAATGTGTAGTTATGTGCATTCAAGTTGAATTAAGGCTGCTCCATTGAATAGTATACAATTTTCATCATGGTTGGGCAATAAGAACTCAGAAGAGTTACATTTCAATAGAAATAGGGAATTGATTTTTTTGGTAAACTAGAGATAGGGAATTGATATGAGTACATGACTCTCATTTCAATGGAACGAGCACTTTTTACTAATAGACTTTGACAAATTAAACCATTACTCATTGTCCGTGGAGAATGCATGTTTATTTACAAGATGCATTAACTTCATAATCAATATATAGTTTTTTGGACTATAATAAGTTTTCTTGACTAGAGACTCCAGCGCCTCCTCAGCTAAAGAGTTACGATGTACCACTACGTAAAAGGCCTATCTCATTTCCTTTCTGTTTGGTCCGCATTGCCTAATCACATGAATTAATTTAGAGTAGTAGTTAAAATGTCATTATTACTAATGCTATTACATCTAGCAGGAGTACCATTCCTGTCCTTGTTTGAGAAATCAGTCAATCACAGTACACACTGCCATATTGATCAGATGTGGAGCAGCTGTTTATATTTGACGATATGCATTTGTTAGTCCTCCTTTTGTTTCTTAAACTATTCAGATTTCTTTCCCCTAGCTGTGACCAACTAAACTAGCGGTTATTAATTTCCAGGAACAATCTATGTGCTTGTGGATTGGTCCATTTAAAATCACACCACCAAGAAAGGAGGAAAAATATAGAGAGGACATCCATTACCTAGTCTGGAAAATGAGATGGAGAGTACGGATGATATTTAAATTGGATGTCACCCTCTTACATGTATTATCATTATTTTTATAATCTCCCTATTGTGATAAGGTCTACCAAAACCGTAGGCTAGGATAAATATTACATGGTCCATGGTGGCTAATGCTCTTACTTCTTGCAAAGTTGATAATCACCTCTTTGTGAGAAGTGGAAGCACTGATCTTATACCATACAATAAATTCTCATGTTACATGGTCCATGGTGGCCAATGCTCTTACTTCTTGCAAAGTTGATAATCACCTCTTTGTGAGAGGTGGGAACACAGATCTTATATCATACAATAAATTCTCACATGTGAAAGAATGACACTCGGACTTACTTCACATATAAACTAAAACTGCAAATCTACTGCAGTTGTGATTTGCAATTTTCATTATTTGGAACTCCTAATTATGATAACCTTGGAATATATTCTAAAAGCTATGTCGTTTGCGCACTTTGCATTAATCTACTGATCTGATCTACAAATATTCTTGAATATACCTGCCGTTTGTTCATTATGTTTTACGGAGTACATATGAAGGGAAGGTCTTCTTTCCAATAATTTAAACTTTAGAAAAGCTTTCAGTATGAAACTAATAATGGTTTGATGTTATGCGAAGTATGTACTGTAAAGAGAGACCTTTAGTTATCATCACAAAAGATGAACCTACTTCTAGAATCCCAAGATGTTATTAGATCCTTTTTTTTCTTTTTGTGCTATACGTGATTTCTTGGATACAAAGCCGTGTCATATATGTGCTTAGGGTTGTTTACGGGTCCATACCAAACCGGTTCAGACAATATTTAACGATTTCATGGACCGATACAGGACCGGACCAGATTAACCAGATCATGTTTTGAAAACTCATTTAGATATAAACATCCATGAATTGAACTTTGATATTATAACTTTTTCTAACTATTATTCAAAGAGTTGTAGGTAGACAATTAATCTAGCTATCTTATCTAGACAACCCAACCAAAACTAACTGTAATTCACATTCGGAGCTTACAAGAGGAAAGGATTGTATGCAACATGGTGTAGTGTGCCTCGACGTGTTTCCAACCTCTTATTGCCTTATTAGTCTAATGACATGATATGTTGTGTTTTGGTAAACTGTATGACTAGCATATAAGTTAAATAAGTTATGAAATCTCAATTGCTCTGTAGATGATATTTTGAAGTGATCAAGTTAAATTGAAATTAAAATGATATAATTGGACCATGATTGTGCATGGAAACAGATCGATAACTTATAAAAGAAGTTTATGCATGATTGAAGGTCTTTGATATAGGGTTGCGTGATGCAGGCCAAACAGCAACCATTTGATAGTAATATTTTGTGCTACACAATGTGGCGCTAGGGTCTAAGTTGACACTTACTTGTTTTGGGCAAGGCTGGTCAACGAATAGACTAAAATAGGGCCTTGTGTTGGGTAGTGTACCGCATAAATCATGCACTATAGGTCGTGACACAAGATAAGATGGTATATATGTGGACGACATAGATCACTTTTTTTTTTTAATTTTCTCATAGCCATTTTTTTTTGTAGATGGATAGAGAGATCTACGAGGGGATCTACGTACAAATGCTGAAACAAAATAGCATGATTTGAATCTTGTTTGGATCGCCAAAAATATCATCTTTCACTTATTTTGAGTTAGACATTTGTAGACACAACTTTGAAATTTGAGACTTTTGATTGAATACTAACTATAATCTCGTTATCATCCTTGGGTATGAAGTACTTGTCGATATTTTAGGGTGTCAAGACATACGAGTTTACTTGTTGACCAGTTTTACCATATATGGTACAAACACCCATAAACTAGGTTTCATAAGTTTTTCAAACCATTATGCAAACATCTGATCAAAGTACAAAATCCATCTTAGCTAGACACCCTCACATGTTTTTGAGCATTTAGTGCTGTATCCTACTAGATCTCACAACAAGATATCTCTCGTGGAGCACTCTTCCTATCCATCACATAACAAATTGAAAGTAAAACTTGTAATGATCTACTCAAAAAATGCACATAGCATCCTTCAGGGTGTGAGTCTTCTTCTTGCCAAAGTACACAATATGTTACCATGAAACTTGATTGTCGTAATGTTAGACGAACTTGTTTGACAACACATTTCACACATTAGAAACCACCCTTCCTTTTACCAATGAATTGAAAGCATGAGTTCACTCGCATGGCTAATGTCATGTTTTTCCATGGAAACTTGAATGGACACCAACACATGGAAAAAATTTTTTTAACAAGTTCATTGTATTTGTACATATACCATAGTAATCTCACATGAGGTAATTGTCAAGATCTCAACTAAACATGTCCTCAACCCATCAACACCATATAACACATCAATTTAAGGGAGCTAATAATCCCCAACTAAAAGCTCAAGTTTTAATGTATCCAAATGTCATAATACAATGCGCATTCTTGTTAACATGTCTTGTCTTTAATTATCAAAGCCATGTCTAAACCGCAATATCTTACATTACATATCAGGATTTGCATAGAATAACAAACAATAAGCGAGTAGACCCTATAATATTCATAATTAATCTTCGACAAGATTGGATACCATGTCCTCTGCACTCAATAATCAAGACTTTTCACGAGTAAACATCACTGAAAATTACATGCATTATATATTTAACCCAACAACCATGCGAGAACGCTTTATCAAACACAACCATGGCGTCGTAGTGTTTTTCTTAATAAACCATTGTGATTGCATCAAACTGTTCATTTCTAATCAACTGTAAAAATTAGGTTGTTGTTTCTTCTTCTTATAATTAGTAGAGATTTTAAACAAGAACTTCAAAGACCATGCAAAACAAGGGCTATGAACCAAATAATTAATCTTATTAAACTTTTCACAAAGCTTGATTAAAGAATATATCTAACATTAGCCTATTTTTTTGGTGTCTTAGGTGTTTCCCTGCCTGTAATAGGGTTAACATTTTTTCAGGGTGAAGGTAATGGGTAGCCCCTATCAAGTTTGGTTGCTCCCTTCGTAAGAGTCAGGATTCGGACCCCTGACCACTTGTTTAAGGGATGAGAATCCTTACCACTCACACCAACCACCTTTGGTAGAGCTAGTTGCATCGTGTAGAAACATTATCCTATATATCACAATACTGACACAAAAGACTGAATTAGATCGTTGCGCCGTGCAAAAACACTATCCTTAAAAATGATTTTGTGAGAAACATGTGCAAAGCTCTTAAAATGGTGCTTGTCATCCACGATAACAACCCCACAACCTCTACAAGCACTAACAATGACTATCTAAAATGACGAAAATATTTGCTCACAAACAAGAGGTTAGAGGAACTATAAGTAGAGCTCAATATATGAATATGTGTGCGTAATGGCAAGGTTAGCTCATGATACGCACATATTTGTAGTGCGTAATATATGTTATTTACTCTACTTTGGAGCCTTTTGGATGTCATAATGTTATGATTCTCTTACTATTCATATTTGTGCTTATTAACGGGAATTCGAGTGTTCTATGATTATGTGAAGTCAAAAGGAAAAGATTTGATGAAGAAAAGCAAGAGGTGAAACATTGGGTCAACTTCAATCAGCTATATCTTTTAAACTAAAAGAGCTTTTGCATTAATTCTAATTGTAGAGTAAACTTAAGGATGTTAGCTTTCCAACGGCATATTATATGCTCAATTCGGACAAGAAACGAGTGAGATATGATCGTTTGAAATTCATGGCGCATTGCAATTCTTACTATTCCGCGACTCGCGGAATACCTTCGCGACTCGCGCACTCATTTGGTACTCGCGGAGGCAATAGCTGAGTTTCGCGAAGCTAGCTCTCCACGACTCGCGGAGTACTTCGCGCGTCGCGGACCCTTTAATTATCGGATTTTCCTAGTTTTACCCGGTTTGTTCCAGATGATTAGTTAAGTTTCCTATTTGTATTAAAA
>CAAKMY010039231.1:503-24415 GCA_901111285.1 Corrigiola litoralis
TGACACATTGGGGTGTCTACACTGATCCGTAAAATTTTGGATATCCTAAATATGCGATTTTCGGATATCTAAAATTTTCGGAAAAAAAAGGTACACTGTTTCAATTACAATGAGTCCCCTCTTTGAACCCAGAATTTTATATGCACACTATTTCAGATTTTACCTTTGTCAACACCTTCCTCAAAGTGCTAGAGGCTCTACTGCAATGTCACATCCTTGTATTACCAAGAAACCGGTTTATGTTGAGAAATGAGAACTGCCAAATTTTAGTTATGTCTGGATTATATAATAACTCTCATCTTTAACCATCAATTGACTCCATCCATTTAATCTTTTTGTGCTCGTTTGATTTGAATTTCATGCACATATAAATAAATGAGAACAAATGGATGAAATACTAACTCTAGAGAGGGACTAGCGGATTAGTATAGGGTAGTGATCACTACCCTATTGGCCAGAAACAATTTATCAAATTTCACCATAAACATAATTACAATTGTAAAGTGATGTCAACATGAACCTTTATAAAATAAAGCAACATGAACCTTTAGAAAATAAAGCAATGATAATGTTTCGATTGTTGATAACATGTATTAATTTGATAATTGGTTTGGACTTTGTTCTAAAGTTTCTTTGAAGCAATCCTTTGGTCAAAGTTCTTTTGAAGCAATCATTTGTCAAGGGTTGCTTTAAGGAAACTTCAAAATAAGGCAAAACAATGACCAAATATTTGCTTCAAAGAAATGATTTAAAGGAACATCGATACAAAGTCCAAACCAACTATCAATCAATACACGTTCCTCAACAATCGAAGTGTAACAATAAGAAGGTTAACAATAACCAAAAGATTGCTTCAAATGAATTTTGAACAAAGTCCAATGATTGCTTCAAAGGAACATCAAAACAAAATCTAAACCAAGTTTTCACATCAAGGCAAACAATGACCAAAAGGATTGATTCAAAGTATGACCTATGGCAAATTTCTATTGATTGAATGACATCAACTGAAGACAAAAGTATGTCAACTGATAGCATAAGTTTAATCTACTTTATCTGGGAAGATAGAATATGCCAAAATGGGTACAATCGTACACAACTATCCTTTGAAGTTTTGCTTTGGACTTTGTTTTTTATTGTAAATTTGATTAGGTTTAATTCACTCATAATGTATCACCCATATACGACTCTTTTAATTTCGGATGAACAGGATACCCGACGGGTGCGGGTAAAGTTGCCATCCCTAGGTGAAATTGATGGGCCCAAGGGGTTTATTTTATGGTGAGGGAATAGTATCTAGATGTGAAAATGGCCCAAACAAGTGGAAATTAAGAATAATTGGGAAATTAGATTCATTGCTCTTTATGTTCTTAACAACTGGTAGCTGAAAGAAAGTCAACTAGTTATGCAAATTATTACAGCTTTTATGGTAAGAAGCATCAAGTTCTTATTGTTATACTTCAATTGTTGATGAACGTGTATAAAAATTCTGAAAGAGAGGGTTGATGGGGAGATGGAAACCGCCAAAATGGGTACAATCGTACACATGAGCAATTACATTCATTGTTCTTTTAAATTTTATCAACTGGTAGCTTGCAAGAAAGTCAACTAGTTATACCAATTATTACAGCTTGTATAATCAGTAGCATCAAGTTTTCATTGGTACACTTCGATTGTTGATGAACGTGCATACAAAACAATGATCAGAGTTAGTTTCGACATTGTTATGAAATTTCTTTGAAGCAATCCCTTTGTCTAAACCAAGTTGTCACATGGAAACAAACGATGACCAAAAGGATTGATTCAATGTATGACATGTGAAAATTTTCTATTGATTGAATGATATCAACTGAAGACAAAAGTATGTTAACTTATAGCATAAGTTTAATCTACTTTATCTGGGGAAATAGAAACCGCCAAAATGAGTACAATCGTACACAACAATCATTTGAAGTTTTGCTTTAAACTTTGTTACGTAGTGAGAATTTGATTGGGTTTCCATTGATCGACCAAAGATTTCAACAGAAAACACAGACATAATCAAAATATGTTACACACTTCAATCAAGTTATGACACACACTTTTCTGTTGTCAGTTGACTTCTTGATTGCATGCCTAAAGTTGATTTACACCATTCATAAGATGATGTGTAACATGAGTTGACAAATTCATTGTTTACAAAACATTTTTAGGATTGGGACTCAAGACGTGGAGCTTTGTAACAATCAACCACAAGAGAAATAGACACAAAAGCTTTTGACATCTGATCCCCTATGAGAACGCATAGACACGATAGCCTCCAACTATTTAATTTATAGTGGCCGGTAAGGGAATTTAAAATCAACGCGAAGCAAACCATCCAATATCAAGACTATCAAAGAGTGACACTTGTTAAATACCCAAGCTGGCATACCAATTGAAGGCAAGTAGTCAAGAGTTGTAAGTAGTACCTCAATTTGCTCCACATTCCTACGTCGAATGTGAGTCAAGTAGGAAACCACAAAGGGGGATACAACGCCTTTCATATCATCTCGGGATCCGAGTTGAATTAGATGAATCTTGGACTAGGTGAGATGCCGAAGAATGTGTTCAACTGTGTCTAACTCCAGCTATTTTATTCGGAGGCAGGTGATCTAGGTCCATATGTTGCGATATCGATGGGATAAGATGGAAGTTGCGACAGCGACTTCGATAGGGAGGAGAGAGGCGACGAGGAGGCTGTTTGGAAGTGAACTCAGCCAATCTGGGGCTTCTTCTTCTTCTTCAAAGCCATGATCTTCGGTCAAGCTTAGCCTCATCCTCTTGCCGCCATTGTTGGTGGCCATTGTGGATCCGCATAATGATGTTACATGTTGATACTTATCCATGATTTTGAAAGAGTATCCTAGAGCCTAGAAAGACTACATACATGCATAGAAAAACCTTGAATAAGTGTCGAGAGGTGGGCAACACCATAGTCTTCCCCGGACATTATAAGCTCTTTGACATATAAGGAGATATATGCTTCGATTTGACGAAGTAAATAGTACGAGGGAATTTAGAATCAACGCGAAGCAAACCATCCAAACGAAGTAATAAGAAGTATTGTAAAAATCTATTATCTCAATGTGCAACAGTGTAGGAGCATTGATCATAAACTCACACCGCGATGGGTGCATCATCCTTAAATACAAATTCTTCAAATGGGGAGACGATATATCCACAAAATGATCATCCTCAAACAATTCAAACTCTAGCCAGTGAGCTCAGCAAATCTAGGCCTTCTTCTTCTTCAACGCCATGATCTTCGGTCAAGCTTAGCCTCATCCTCTTGCCGCCATAGGAAATCCCTTGAATAAGTTTCGAGAGGTGGGCAACACTATAGCCTTTCCCGGACATTACAAGATCTGTGACATATAAGGAGATATATGCTTCGACCAAGAGAGTTGGACTTTCGACGAAGTAATAAGAAGTATTGTTAAAATCTATTATCTCAATGCGCAATAGTCTAGGAGCATTGATCATAAACTCACACCACGATGGGTGCATCATCCTTAAATACAAATTCTTCAAATGGGGAGACGATATATCCACAAAATGATCATCCTCAAACAACTCAAACCCTAACCTTAAGTTTTCCAAAAGTGGACAGTTTAACAAAAAAGTCACTACTACTGAGCTTCCTAGACTCATAAAACGGGAGGTTTTTTTTTTATTATTGCGGGAAAGAAGGAATGAGTATTTTGCAATGAGAGCTAAGGTAATTGTTTGTATCCATGCATTTGGAACCTTTTCTTAGCTTGATTTAACAGATTACCTGGCTTAATTATACAAGTGTAGCATAATCAACTGATTGCTTGGCTTACGAGACCAAATGTTGAATCATTACCAATAAGTTTATGTCGTTGTTGTTATTGTATTGAGAGGTGTTGAATGCAATTGTTCATTCCTGGCAGAATGAGTACACCGGAGCTATTGGAGAGGCCTTTAAGTTATGTGATGGCTGCGCCAATATCCCAATTTTTCCAAGATCTTTCACATTAAGAGATCTTTGACATATAAGGAGATATATGCTTCGACCAAGAGAGTTGGACTTTCGACGAAGTAATAAGAAGTATTGTTAAAATCTATTATCTCAATGCGCAATAGTCTAGGAGCATTGATCATAAACTCACACCGCGATGGGTGCATCATCCTTAAAAACAGATTCTTCAAATGGGGAGACGATATATCCACAAAATGATCATTCTCAAACAACTCAAACTCTAACCTTAAGTTTTCCAAAAGTGGACAGTTCAACAAAAAAGTCACTGCTGCTGAGCTTCCTAGACTCATAAAACGGGAAGTTTTTTTTTTATTATTGCGGGAAAGAAGGAATGAGTATTTCCCAATGAGAGCTAAGGTAGTTGTTTGCATCCATGCATTTGGAACCTTTTCTTAGCTTGATTTAACAGATTACCTGGCTTAATTATACAAGTGTAGAATAATCAACAGATTGCTTGGCTTACGAGACCAAATGTTGAATCATTACCTATAAGTTTATGTCGTTGTTGTTATTGTATTGAGAGGTGTTGAATGCAATTGTTCATGCCTGGCAGAATGATTACACCGGAGATATTGGAGAGGCCTTTAAGTTATGTGATGGCTGCGCCAATATCCCAGTTTTTCCAAACATATTTTGTGTTAAAGCTTTTGCTACTGCTAGGTAAGCAATGCCGCTGTGTTGAGAGACAATGTGATCTCTGAAACCGAGGCTGATTACCTTACACTAACTTGTTATTGATTTGCAGCTCAAGTTTCTCAGACTTCAAATATGAATCTCTCCATGCTAACCCTTATCAGAGTGGCGGATCTAGTGGAAGTCGATTTCAAATGAATGTCCATGATGAACTTACGTCTGTTGTGACAACGGAATACATGCGTTGTTTGTCAATGATATTTTTAGAGAGTGACATAGATGCCGATGTTTATATAGATGCACTTTCAGTTCGTGCCGATGTAAGGCCTATTTGGGCTAAATTTCTCCGTGATCGGGCTGAAAAGCTTGTTAGAGGAATGGTCGTTGTTAGAGCGTCACAAAAGGTAAGTTCTTGGATGTTTCTTCTTGAGTAGTCATGTTCCAGTCCTTGGTTTCATATTCTTAAGCGCTAGAGCGAAGTTGATTTGCCTAGTTTTTAAAAAACTGTCATGCACGACTTCACTGGGCTTGGTTGAGTTGATTGAGTTGCTTAAACTTTAGTGTTAAAGAAGTACAAAGATGTATAGGCTTTAGCTACCTTATGAATTGCACATCAAAGTAGCATAAGCTACTTCACCTTATGAATAACACATCAAAATAGGCAAGTAGCATAGGCTACTTTACGGATTATTTTCCAAGTTTGCCTTCCTTTTTTTGTGTTTTTTTTTTACAGAAGTTTAAAACCGTAAATTTTCAACCAAATCATGTGCAGATTGATATGTATGCGTATGCGGTATGCCTGTCACCCAGTTGCTTGAGTTTTAGCTAGTGGTATAGAAAATTGAACACATCAATCTATAATGTGACATGCAAGTGATCTGTCTTTAAGGTCATTACTTGATGCATTGATAATAACTCTAAAGAATAATAACTCACATGTAGGGGAGCTCCTTGAAAGCTTGAACATAAAGCAGTCGAGGAAATGTATAAAAACCCGGGTTTGTGGTTACTTTTGAGCACACTCTATGATGAGTCTCAAGATTATAAGACTTTGTTTCTCTCCCTATCAATATAAAGTATCTTTCAATTGCTGAATCTTTCAACTCTAAGTATTTTAGAAAGCCACGTCCAGGAGGAAGTCAGCTCGAAAATCATCTACAAGAGCAATAGACACAAGAGTAATTGACATCACGACCTGGAGATGACACTATTGACATCAACAGACGGTCAGTCACATGACTTCTCATACATTAAATATTTGGAGAAATTTATAATTCGAAAGTATCCTTCGATTGCTGAATCTTTCAACTCCAAGTATTTTAGAAAGCCATGTCCAGGAGGAAGTCAGCAAGGAAATCAACCACAAGATCAACCATAAGGGAAATAGACACAAGAGTAATTGGTCAACAAGTAATACAAACCGAATCAAGTTATGTTACACAATTGGTCAACAAGTAATACAAACTCAATCATTGTACTGTCGTAGTAGAAAATGACGGATAATTACAAAGTTACTTAATTAAAATTACCAAATGCCTCACATTTATTGGATGATGGATAAGAGACAAAGAAGGGGTGACAAACGACATGTCCCCCATCTCTTTTTCTGCTTTTAAGCCACTATTAAAATAATAAAAAACATAAGAACTTTGCTTCTTACTGTATAAGATGTTAGTGTGAAGACTTGGGTTTGGACTTCGTTTCGAAGTTTCTTTGAAGCAATCGTGGTTGGAACAAAGATATAATAAGAATGTCTATAGAAAGTCCAAGTTGTTCATTAACAAACACAAACATTTAGCAAGGGGTGATCCATCACGAGAGTGCCCCCTTCCGCAGGCAGTCGAGGAATTAATATAGTCAACAAAGATAACACAACCCCTGCTAACTTTCGCAAGCATTCTGCACATACTCTCGTGTTAGGATAGTAAATATTCTCCGGAAAGCTTGATCAACAAGTAATACAAACCAAATCAACATACATTACACAATTGGTCAACAAGTAATACAAACCCAATCATTGTACTGTCGTAGTAGAAAATGACAAATAATTACAGTTACTTAATTAAAATTACCAAATACCTCACATTTATTGGATGATGGATAAGAGAGACAAAGAAGAGATAGAAAACGACATGTCCCCTATCCCTTTTTCTACTTTTAAGAATAATAAAAAACATTAGAGCTTTGCTTGATACTGTATAAGATGTTAGTGTAAAGACTTGGTTTGGACTTCATTTTGAAGTTTCTTTGAAGCAATCCTGGTTGGAACAAATTATGAAAGATTGGGAGAGAATTATCATCAATCACATAGCTAAGGTAACTGAAGATCTTACTAAGCTTGGGCTAAACTCAACCGCAAGCATTCTGCACATACTGTCGTGTTAGGATAGTACATATTCTTCGGGAAGCTTAATTAACAAGTAACACAAACCGAATCAACTTATGTTACACAATTGGTCAACATGTAATACAAACCCAATCATTGTACTGTCGTAGTAGAAAACGACAGATAATTACAAAGTTACTTAATTAAAATTACCAAATGCCTCACATTTATTGGATGATGGATAAGAGAAAAAGAAGGGATAGAAAATGACATGTCCCCCATCTCTTTTTCTGCTTTTAAGCCACTATTAAATTAATAAAAAACATAATGCTTCTTATTGTATAAGATATTAGTGTGAAGACTTGGTTTAAACTTCCTTTCGAAGTTTCTTTGAAGCAATCCTGGTTGGAAAAAACATATAACAAGAATGTCTATAGAAAATCCAAGTTGTTCATTAACAAATACAATCATTTAGCAATGGGTGATCCATCACGAGAGTGCCCCCTTCCGCGGGCAGTCGAGAAATTGATATAGTCAACAAAGATAACACAACCCCTACTCACTTTTTGTATGCTTTTTGTTGTAATGAAAATGAATTATCAATGCATCAAAAAATATATTTAAACTCAACTGCAAAGAACAGGGGTATCATTAGTAAGTATGCACTATTTTACCATTGATGTATGCTTTTTGTTGTAATGAAAATAAATCATCAACACGACAAAAAACATATATAAACTCAATCGCAAGCATTCTGCACATACTCTCGTGTTAGGATAGTAAATATTCTCCGGGAAGCACGATCAACAAGTAATACAAACCGAATCAACTTATGTTACACAATTGGTCAACAAGTAATACAAACCCAATCATTGTACTGTCGTAGTAGAAAATGACAGATAATTACAAAGTTACTTAATTAAAATTACCAAATGCCTTACATTTCCAGCTTGGGTATTTAATAAGTGTCACTCTTTGGTAGTCTTGATATTGGATGGTTTGCTTCGTGTTGTTTCTAAATTTTCTCATACTATTAATCTTCCTAATTTAAAGGAACTTAGTTTGTGGCTTGGTGATGATAATCGCAACTTGATTTGGAAGACATACTGTTGCCCACCTCTCGAAACTTATTCAAGGGATTTCCTATGTATGTATGTATGTAGTCTTTCTAGGCTCTAGGATACTCTTTCGAAATCATGGATAAGTATTAACATGTAACATCACTATGCGGATCCACAATGGCCTCCAACAATTGCGGCAAGAGGATGGGGGTTGTATTATCTTTGTTGACTAGAGGCTATCCGGAAGTGAGCTCAGCCAATCTGGTCCTTCTTCTTCTTCAACGCCATGATCTATCATATGCAGATGGATATGTATGCGTATGCGGTATGCCTCAATCGGATAGAATTTAGCCCAAATTTAAACCATGATATATTGTGTCAACCTTAATTTTCATATCGTGGGATATTCTTCCTACCGGTGTCATCTTCACCTCCAAGGTGTGTATTTCCTTGAAAGCTTGAACGAAACCGTAGGGGAGCTCCTTGAAAGATTGAACAGAACTTACTGAACAAGCATTGATCATCCACAAAATGATATATCCACAAAATGATCATCCTCAAACAACTCAAACTCTAACCTTAAGTCTTCCAAAAGTGGACAAGACCTGAAAAATGTCCTCATCAAGTTGCTAAGGTGTTAACTGATGAATTTGTACTAATGTATTATGCATGCCCTGATGAGACCAGAACTGGGCGGTGTTTGCTGATATGTCGCCAACCACAACCAATACAACTCTATTAGACAGAAATAATAGGTAAGTAGAAATGTATAATTGTATATAATAGGGGCTAAGTCCCTAGGGCTTTCAATGTATACGTCTAGTAACCTGATGACTCAATGTATATATTTCAAAATTTTCATGCTTTGTGGTCCAGTGATTTGTGCTCCTGCCTTAGCTAGTAGATAAGCAATAGAAGTTATATTAATTTTCAAAGATCTCTATATTGATATTACATCAGCTGCAAGTGTATCTATAATAGCAGCTTGTCGTGTGTAACATACTTCGCTTGTTCAGATTCACTGCATCCTATATTCCTATCCAAGAATCTCCTGCATTTCACCATACAGTTTTTCTTCAAGTATCTTTCTATAAACTTCATATCAGGCAGACCAACTACAGAAGCCTACCAACATAAACATAAATTCCATTCTTGTAGCTGACTTTCATCTTTTTAATTAGTACTATAACAAAAAAACACTAGTCAAATAAGAACTAAATCTTCAGAATTAGTAATAATATCTACACCTCAAAATACAAAATTTTGATCTCCATACATAGAAGAGTGATGTCAAAGTTACATCAATAAATTTTACTGCATCCTACTGCACAATCATTCCCGATTCCCCATAATACCAGATTAGCTGGAGGAAGTGATTTGAACACTCTGAAAATAGGAAAAGTGTTCAATTCCCTGTCAAGTGGCAACCAAATTTCTTAACAGATAACACATTCTCGTAGTGATCTTGCGTCAAGAATGCCAGAGACCTCAAATTCTCTCAATAAATAAAATGTAGAATTATTATCTTTCTAGCACAATCGGAGGCAGTGTAAGGCCTAGTATCTATGACAGTATGTCACTGTTTATAAATCTATTGTAGGCTAAACACCTTTTATTTAGATTAGCCAGACAAAAGAACTTGCCGCTCTACAAAGAAGCCTTTGGATGATGGTGTGTGGTCTAAAGTTTTCTATAATATATTTTGCTTAGTTATTTGACAAAGTGCGTTCTAAAAGTTATCCAGTAGTAGGGTGCAAGAGAGTGAAATGAATCACCTTTTTACTCCACCACAATGCACACATTAAGAAATTTTGATTTAACATGTGTTGCTGGCAATATTATTCTAACTAGAGTGGATACCAACTAAGCCTGAATAATGTGTAGACCAACACTGCAGCCCACATTCAAGACTTACTTCCAGGGACATATAAGTAATCATATTCAAGAGTTACTCAGAAGTCATTAAACTACGGTTCATAACTAGCAAGTTCTGTAGAGGCTGTGAGATCTCCTATTATAATTGCAAGTTTGCAACTACAATAACTTAATGAATACAATGTGAATCAATGACTTTCTCAAGTTACCACATAAAACAACACCAAATTCCATAGCAGCTTACAGTTCAAATGTCAGATATCTAATAGATCCAGGGTATATGAAGACCAAATTTGAGCAAAAAGAACTTGGTTTTCACTTGCTATTTGAAAAAAGAGTAACACAAAAACTAGATGAGCTGATAAACACTCATATAATATAAGATGTTTTATCAGCGAATACATTCACATTACAAATTTTGTGAATTTTAGCTTACAACAGAATGACAGATAGATATTCATTCATAAAAAGGATGATAGTTAGTTTTTGAGAGCTCAAAAGTACCACAAGTGTGGACATATAAACTTACATACCGTATATATCTGCCCAAGTTTACTTCCTTGTCAGTTGAGGTAGGAATTGTTACACTCGCGACATCTATTGGAACATTCAGTTGGACGAGCGATGTGCACATCTTAGGACATTGCTCGATGCATGGACATAATCACCAGAAAACTCAATCTGACAACGAAAGTATTTTGATAGTTTGAGCAACGCCTTACAGAAGTCAACTTCATAATGTACTTCCTCATCTTCGACCTCACTAGTGTCATAATCAAAAACCAAAAGCTCCTCTAAATTCGTAGCATAATGAAGAATGTACTCCAGCATCATCATTCCATCTATAAATGGGGAGAGTTCAAATACATGTAGGATCTTCAGATTAGCTAGGAAACAAGCTGGTAATGGGACACTCCAATTCATCCTTCGATTGCTCAATCTTTCAACTCCAAGTATTTTAGAAAGCCATGTACATGAGGAAGTCAGCAAGGAAATCAACCACAAGATCAACCACTAGAAAAATAAACACAACATATGATGCACATCCCTATGAGAACGCATAGACACGATAGTCTCCAACTATTTAATTTATAGTGGCCGAGTGTCATCCATGATATACTCAGTCTTAGTAGCGGTTGGACTACTAGGGGTTGTGGTAGTAGGGGTTATCTTAGTAGGGGTTATTTTAGTAAGGGTAGTGGTAGTAGGGGTCAAGTTAGTAGGGGTCGTCAAATTTCATGTAGTCAATATGGCTTTAAAGAAGAAGAAGGCCCATATTGGCTGAGCTCACTTCCGGACAGTCTATCATCGATATCCTCTCTCTTCTCCCTATCGAAGTCGCTGCCGCAACTTCCGTCTTATTCCATCCAATAAATGTGAGGCATTTGGTAATATTAATTAACTTTGTAATTATTTGTCATTTGCTACTACGACAGTACAATGATTGGGTTTGTATTACTTGTTGACCAATTGTGTAACATAAGTTGATTCGGTATGTATTACTTGTTGATCATTCTATAATGTGACATGCAAGTGATATGTCTTTAAAGTCATTATTTGATGCAATTATTATAACTTCAAAGAATAATAACTCACATGTTAGGGAGCTCTTTGAAATGTTGGGGAGCTCTTTCAACTCTAAGTATTATAGAAAGCCATGTACAGGAGGAAGTCAGCAAGGAAATCAACCACAAGATCAACTTTACGCATGCATCAAGTAATGCCTTTAAAGACAGATCACTTACATGTCACATTATAGATTGATCAACAAGTAATACATACCGAATCAACTTATGTTACACAATTGGTCAACAAGTTATTATTCTTTGGAGTTATAATCAATGCATCAAGTAAAGACTTTAAAGACAGATCACTTGCATGTCACATTATAGATTGATCAACAAGTAATACATACCGAATCAACTTATCTTACACATTTGGTCAACATGTAATACAAACCCAATCATTGTACTGTCGTAGTAGAAAATGACAGATATTGAGTTTTTGTGCAAATCTTTGATTTTTATGGGTTTCCCTACTAGCACAACCCCTACTACAACAACCCCTACTACCTCAAACCCCTAATGTTACAACCCCTACTGTCACAACCCTACTACAACAAGATCAACCACACGAGAATTAGACACAAGAGCAATTGACATCTGATCCACATCCCTATGTATGAGAACGCATAGACACGATAGTCTCCAACTATTTAATTTATAGTGGCCGAGTGTCATCCATGATATACTCAGTCTTAGTAGGGGTTGGTCTACTAGGGGTTGTGGTAGTAGGGGTTATCTTAGTAGGGGTTGGCTTGAAAGAAGAAGAAGGCCCAGATTGGCTGAGCTCACTTCCGAACAGCCTCTCATCGATATCCTCTCTCTCCTCCCTATCGAAGTCGCTGCCGCAACTTCCATCTTATTCCATCCAATAAATGAGAGGCATTTGGTAATATTAATTTACTTTTTAATTATTTGTCATTTGCTACTACGACAGTACAATGATTGGGTTTGTATTACTTGTTGACCAATTGTGTAACATAAGTTGATTCGGTATGTATTACTTGTTGATCAATCTATAATGTGACATGCAAGTGATCGGTCTTTAAAATCATTATTTGATGCAATTATTATAACTCCAAAGAATAATAACTCACATGTTGGGGAGCTCTTTGAAATCTTGAACAGAAGGCAGTCGAGGAATTGAATAAAAACTCGGGTTTGTGTTTACTTATGATCACACTCTATGATGAGTCTCAAGATTATAAGAATTTGTTTCTCTCCCTATCAATATAAAGTATCCTTCAATTGCTAAATATTTCAACTCCAAGTATTTTAGAAAGCCACGTCCAGGAGGAAGTCAGCTAGAAAATCAACCACAAGAGCAATAGACACAAGAGCAATTGACATCACGACCGGGAGATGACACTATTTACATCAACAGACGGTCAGTCACACATGACTTCTCATACATTAAATGTTTGGAGAAATTTATAATTCAAAAGTATCCTTCGATTGCTGAATATTTCAACTCCAAGTATTTTAGAAGCCATGTCCAGGAGGAAGTTAGCAAGGAAATCAACCACAAGAGAAATAGAATCCAGACTATTGAAGCTCATATTAGCAAACTACAGGAAGACAGGGAAGTACTTGCAACTAAAGTATGTTGATAAGTTTTTCTGCCTAAATAAAGTTAATGATACAGATGTCTTCCAGCATTTTAGTTTGTTACTAAGCTCCAGCATAACTAATCAAAGATTTATATGTGAGACCTGCCACAGAGAGAGAGACTAGATGAAGATTTAAAGAAGAAACTCAAGGAAGAAGAGGGTCTGATGGTCACTAAAACAAAACTGGAAAGAGATATCAAAATATGCGTTTCAGCAGTAGAATTCCCTCTGCAACAAGGTAGGAAAGACATAAGTCTGCTCGAGGTGCATGAGAAGGATCTGGCAAAGAGGACGAATAACCTGAAGGTGAAACCTGAAGTGATGAAGAATCTTGCCACCAAGGACATGAGCTGTTGCGACAGCCCTCGAGGAGAATCTGTGGAAGTCATTGATGTAAGGCATTCCTCCGTCTTTGCCCCCCCCCCTGAGTTTATTTTGGATATAGTGGATTCGCCCCTGGGGGTGGGGGAACAGAGCAGGAACTTCTTTGTATGCAAAACTACAGGAGATAGTTATTAGTCATGATACATTCTAATGTAGCTAATAACTTTCGTAGGTTCACGATTTGCAAAGATAATATGAATTAACATTAGCAAGTACGTTTGACATCCTATAAAGGCCATGAATGACTAACACTACATCTGATACCCCCATTGCAGCTTGATGTAGACGACAACTGTGGAACTTCCAGTCTGGTTGAAATAGGGCATGTGGAAGCGTCATACAGCAGAAATGTGCTTGAAGAACCAGAGGTTTCATCTGGCCTCTCTAGTGAACCATCTGATAGTACGGTAATTTATCAATATCTTAAATATCTCCTCATATGGCTACATACTAAAAAGCGCTTATATATGTATTTGTTCCTCATAAGAATTACTTTTTGTCTTACAATTATTGATAGAATCTTTCCATGCATTCTGTAGCAAGGGAAAGGTTCAAGGAAGGGGTATCCACAATTGTGTACTAGATGCAACCAGAAACAACTCTATAAATTTCTATCAGAGCTAAGTGGTGCAAAAAGAAGAGTCATCGAGGACTCAATGTTCAAGCCATTCCTCTCTATTTCTCCACGTAAAGTTAATTGCTCTGTCATACATGCATTTGTTGGCATATTTAACATCAAAACTGATTCTTTCGTTGTAGACAATAAGCCTTTAAATTTTTGCCCAAAAAAATTTGAGAGATGCATAGGGCTGAGGTATGAGGGGAGACATGTAGACTACACGACCGTGGTCATGAAGACTCCTAGAATCATCGAACGCCACTTCCAAACTTTGTCAAAGATATCTACTGATGATCTTCTGGAGAAGTTAAAAAGCATGAATGTCAACAAAGACAACACAGCCGATTTCTTTATAGGTTGTCTGTGTTGTTAATGTTTGACGTCTATTTCTTCCCCACCACAAGTAAATACGTGTCATACTGGCCTCTTAGATATTTAGAGAACTTGGAGGAGTTTGAGTACTATGGTTGGGGGCGTGCTATTTTTGAGTACCTGATGGCATCGGTGAGGAAATTGGCAAATCATGTTGCTGAAAGGGTTACTGGTTTGACCTGTGTTAAGGGGTGTCTTCCACTATTAGAGGTACATGCATTCACATACCTACTTTAGATTGTACAGTTAAGCGCTTCTTTTTGTTGACTTATACAAACTCACTTTGATATTAATATCTATTATCTAGGCATTGGTGTATGAGCGAATGGGGATCGGTTACTTCAAGGTTGAAGTTCACCCTAGAATATCACATCCTTGTATTATCAAGTACAAGAAAGGGGACAGTAGAGCCTCTAACACTTAGAGGAAGGTGTTAACAAAGGTGAAAGCTGACAAGGTGTGCATATAAATGTAGACTATACGACCGGGGTCATGAAGACTCCTAGAATCATCGAACGCCACTTCCAAACTTTGTCATCTTTCGTCGAAACAAAAATATGTTGGAAAATTCGTACCCGACCGTGTCCCACTTTGTGCAGGCAGAACAATGACCAAAGGATTGCTTCAAAGGAACTTTTGAACAAAGTCCAAGGATTGCTTCAATAGGATTTCTTCGAAGGAACTTCAAAACAAAGTCCAAACCAAGTCTTCACTCTGAGGAGGCAAAACAATAACCAAAGGATTGCTTCAAAGGATTGCTTCAAAGGAACTTTTGAACAAAATCCAATGATTGCTTCAAAGGAACATCAAAACAAACTCTAAACCATGTTTTCACATCGAGGCAAATAATGACCAAAAGGATTGATTGAAAGTATGACCTATGGCAAATTTCTATTGATTGAATGATATCAACTGAAGACAAAAGTATGTCAACTGATAGCATAAGTTTAATTTACTCCATCTGGGAAGATAGAATCCGCCAAAATGGTTACAATCTTACACAACAATCCTTTCAAGTTTTGCTTTGGACTTTGGTTTTATTGTGAATTTGATTGGGTTTAATTCACCCATAATGTATCACCCATATACGACCCATTTAATTTTGGGTGAACCGGATACCCGAAGAGTGCAGGTGAAGTTGCCATGCCTAGGTGCAATTGATAGGACAAAGGGGTTTATTTTATGGTGAGGGAATAGTATCTAGATGTGAAAATGCCGCAAACAACTGGAGATTCAAAATAATTGGGAACAATTAGATTCATTGCTCTTTATGTTCTTATCAACTGGTAGCTGAAATAAAGTCAACTAGTTATGCAAATTATTACAACTTTTATGGTAATAAACATCAAGTTCTTATTGTTACACTTCTATTGTTGATGAACGTGTATACATAATTTTGAAAAAGAGGGTTGATGGGGAGATAGAAACAGCCAAAATGGGTACAATCGTACACATGAACAATTACATTCATTGTTCTTTAAAACTTTATCAACTGGTAGCTGCAAGAAAGTCCACTAAATATACCAATTATTACAGCTTGTATAATCAGTAGCATCAAGTTTTCAGTGGTACACTTCGATTGTTGATGAACGTGTATACAAAACAATGATCAAAGTTAGTTTCGATACTGTTTTTAAATTCCTTTGAAGCAATCCCTTTCTCTAAACAAGTTTTCACACCGAGGCAAACAATGACCAAAAGGATTGATTCCAAGTATGACCTATGGCAAATTTCTATTGATTGAATGATATCAACTGAAGACAAAAGTATATCAACTGATAGCGTCAGTTTAATCTACTTCATCTGAGAGGATAGAATCCGCCAAAATGGGTACAATCGTACACAAAAAGCCTTTGAAGTTTTGCATTGGAATTTGTTTTCTATTGTGAATTTGATTGGGTTTAATTTACCCATAATGTATCACCCATATACGACCCATTTAATTTCGGGTGAACCGGATACCCGACGGGCGCAGGTGAAGTTGCCATCAGGTGCAATTGATGGGCCAAAGGGGTTTATTTTATGGTGAGGGAATAGTATCTAGATGTGAAAATGCCTCAAACAAGTTGAGATTCAGAATAATTGGGAACAATTAGATTCATTGCTCTTTATGTTCTTTTCAACTGGTAGCTGAAAGAAAGTCAACTAGTTATGCAAATTATTACATCTTTTATTGTAAGAAGCATCAAGTTATTATTGTTACACTTCAATTGTTGATGAACGTGTATACAAAATTCTGAAAGAGAGGGTTGATGGGGAGATAGAAACCGCCAAAATGGGTACAATCGTACACATGAACAATTACATTTATTGTTCTTTAAAATTTTGTCAACTGATAGCTGCAAGAAAGTCAACTAGTTCTTGTATAATCAGTAGCATCAAGTTTTCATTGGTACACTTCGATTGTTGATGAACGTGTATACAAAACAATGATCAAAGTTAGTTTCGACATTTTTTCAGAGATTCCTTTGAAGCAATCCCTTTGTCTAAACCAAGTTTTCACATGGAAACAAACGATGACAGAAATGATTGATTCAATGTTTGACATGTGAAAAATTTCTATTGATTGAATGATGTCAACTGTCAACTAAAGACAAAAGTATGTTAACTTATAGGATAAGTTTCATCTACTTTATATGGGGAAACAGAAACCGCCAAAATGGGTACAATCGTTCACAACAATCCTTTGAAGTTTTGCTTTAAACTTTGTTTTGAATTGAGAATTTGATTGAGTTTCCATTGATCGACCAAAGAAATCAACAGAAAACACAGACATAATCATAATTTGTTACACACTTCAATCAAGTTATGATACACACCTTTCTGCTGTCAGTTGACTTCTTGATTGCATGCGTAAAGTTGATTTACACCATTCCTAAGATGATGTGTAACATGAGTTGACAAATTCATTTTTTTTAGGATTGGGACTCAACAAAGATGACTATGGACGTGGAGCTTTGTAACATAAGTTGACAAATTCATTTTTTTAGAAGTCGGACTCAACAAAGATGACGATGGTTGTGCAACTTTGCATAAATAACCAGAAAACACAGACATAAAAAAAAATTTGTTACACACTTCAATCAAGTTATGATAAACACCCTTCTGCTGTCAGTTGATTTCTTGATTGCATGCGCAAAGTTGATTTACACCATTTGTAAGATGATAAAGGTGTAATATAAGTTAATTGGATTTGTATTACTTGTTGATTTAACTTCTTAGAGAATATTTACTATCCTAACCCCTACTACTTTAAACCCTACTACCGTATAGGTTGTCTGTGTTTGATGTTCGACGTCTATTTCTTCCCCACCACAAGTCAACATGTGTCATACTAGCCTCTTAGGTATTTAGAGAACTTGGAGGAGTTCAAGAGCAAGCTATCTAATTGAGTCTATTATGGCTTTATGAGAAGGCTTCATCACCTTAAACACATACATTAACTAGGCTATTCACTTGTGCTACTCCTCTGACTGGGCTTCCTTTGCCCTCGTTCTTGTCAAGTTGCCTTATGTACAAGCTGTGTGGATAGTTTGTTTGTTTTTGTGTGTCTCAACTGATATGAGGAACGACCAATTTATAGAAGAGACATTGGACCGTTATGGCTACTAAAGTGAGTGATCGGGGGAAATCCTAACCCCTACTACTTTAACCCCTACTATCGTATAGGTTGTCTTTGTTTGTATATGTTCGACGTCAATTTCTTTCCCACCACAAGTCAACATGTGTCATACTGGTGTCTTAGGTATTTAGAGAACTTTGAGGAGTTCAAGTGCTATGGTTGGGGGCGTGCTGTTTTTGAGTAACTAACGGCATAAGTGAGGAAATTAGCTAATCAGGTTGTTGAAGGTTTATATTACTTGTTGATCAAGATTCTCGGAGAATACTAACTATCCTAACCCGTACTTCCCTAACCCCTACTACCGTATAGATAGTCTAAGTTGTATATGTTCGACGTCTATTTGTTCTCCACCACCAGTCAATATGTGTCATACTGGCCCCTTAGGTATTTAGAGAACTTAGAGGAGTTTAAGGGCTATGGTTGGGAGCGTGCGTTTTTTGAGTAATGACATCACGGAGGAAATTAGCTAATCAGGTTGTTGAAAGGGCTACCGGTTTGACCCGTGCTAAGGGGTGTACTCCACTGTTAGAGGTAAATTCATTCACATACCTACTTCACTTGGACTTTGGGCAGAGAGGAATAAATCTCTTACATCAATAACTTCCACATTCTCCTTGAGGGTTATCCCAATAGCTCATGTCTTTGGTGACGAGGTTCTTAATGGCATAAGTGGGTAAATTAACTAATCTGGTTGTTGAGGGTGTGTATTACTTGTTGATCTAACTTCCTAGTGAATATTTACTATCCTAACCCCTACTAGTGTAACCCTTACTACCGTATAGTTTGTCTATGTTTGTATATGTTCGACGTCTATTTCTTTCCCACCACAAGTCAACATGTGTCATACTAGCCTCTTAGGCATTTAGAGAACTTGGAGGAGTTCAAGTGCTAGCAATCTAATTGAGTCTATTATGGCTTTAGGAGAAGGCTTCATCACCTTAAACACATACATTAACTAGATTATTCACTTGTACTACTCCTCTGACTAGGCTTCCTTTGCCCTCGTTCTTGTCAGGTTGCCTTATGTACAAGCTGTGAGGAGAGTTTGTTTGTTTTTATGTGTCTCAACTGATATGAGAAACGGCCAATTTATAGAGAGATATTGGACGGTTATTGCTATAGACAGTGATCGAGGAAAATCCGCAATTAGCCAAAAGGATTAGCTTAAACGAAGCAGCTAATCAGACTATTACTAGGACTAACTTACAAACAAACTTCATTACAAACCATCTTATCCAACTTGGCCTTTGGGGGGAGTGGTGGTGGTGGGTAGAGAGTAATAAATCTCTTACATCAATGACTTCTACATTCTCCTAATTGAGGGTTATTGCAATAGCTCATGTCCTTGGTGACGAGGTTCTTCATCTTTTCAGTTTTCAGCTTCAGGTGATTTGTCCTTTTTGCGAGCGCCCTCTGATTCACCTTGAGCATACTTCTGTCTGTCCTACCTTGTTGCAGAGGCATCCCTAAACTCCATATATAGGGTGGGGGGGGGAGGGGTGAGTGGTGATGGTGGAAGAGAGGAAGAGATCTCTTACATAAATGACTTCCACATTCTCCTTAAGGGTTGTCGCAATAGCTCAAGTCCTGCACTCCTTTGGTCAAAGTTCCTTTGAAGAAATCATTTGGTCATTTCCCTATATTTTCATTAAAGTTTTGCTTTGGACTTTGTTTTGTATTGGGAATTTTGTATCCAGAACAATGATCAAATGATTGTTTCAAAGGAACTTCAAAGCAAAGTCCAAACCAAGTCAACGGATTGCTTCAAAGGAACTTTTGAACAAAGTCCAATGATTGCTTCAAAGGAACTTTTAAACAAAGTCCAATGATTGCTTCAAAGGAACTTTTGAACAAATCAAGTTATGATAAACACCCTTCAATCAGTTGATTTCTTGATTGCATGCACGAAGTTGATTTACACCATTTCTAAGATGATAACGGGTGAAATATAAGTTGATTGGAATGTATTACTTGTTGATGTAACTTCACATAGAATATTTACTATCCTAACCCCTACTACTTTAACCCATACCACCGTATACGTTGTCTATGTTTGTATATGTTCGACATGTATTTCTTTCCCACCACTAGTCAACATGTGTCATACTGGCGTCTTAGGTATTTAGAGAACTTGGACGAGTTCAAGTGCTATGGTTAGGGGCGTGCTGTTTTTGAGTACCTAATGGCATAAGTGAGGAAATTAGCTAATAAGGTTACTGAGGGTTTATATTACTTGTTGATCAAGTTTCTCGCAGAATATTAACTATCCTAACCCCTATTGCCCAAACCCCTAGCTACTACCGTATAGGTTGTCTGTCTTGTATATGTTCGACGTCTATTTCTTCCCCACCACCTGTTAATATGTGTCATACTGGCCTCTTAGGTATTTACAGAACTTGGAGGAGTTCAAGTGCTATGGTTGGGAGCGTGTGTTTTTTGTGTAATGGCATCACTGAGGAAATTAGCTAATCAGGTTGCTGAAAGGGCTACTGGTTTGACCTGTGTTAAGGGGTGTATTCCACTGTCAGAGGTACATTCATTCACATACCTACTTCACTTGGATTTTGCGCAGAGAGAAAGAAATCTCTTA
Source organism: Corrigiola litoralis (assembly GCA_901111285.1). Taxonomy (NCBI): domain Eukaryota; kingdom Viridiplantae; phylum Streptophyta; class Magnoliopsida; order Caryophyllales; family Caryophyllaceae; genus Corrigiola; species Corrigiola litoralis. Next base: position 21,179 of record CAAKMY010039231.1, read on the forward strand.
CATCAATGACTTACTACCGTATATGTTGTCTGTGTTTGTATATGTTGTCTGTGTCTGTATATGTTCGACGTCTATTTCTTCCCCACCACAAGTCAACATGTGTCATCTTAGCCTCTTTGGTATTTAGAGAACTTGGAGGAGTTCAAGTGTTAGCAATCTAATTGAGTCTATTATTGCTTTAGGAGAAAGATTCATCACCTTAAATACATATAATAACTAGGTTATTCACTTGTGCTACTCCTGTAACTTGGCTTCCTTTGCCCTCGTTCTTGTCAGGTTGCCTTTTATACAAGCTGTGAGGAGAGTATGTTTGTTTTTGTGTGTCTCAACTGATATGAGGAACGACCAATTTATAGAGAGAAATTGGACCGTTATGGCTAGAGACAATGATCGAGGAAAATCCTAACCCATACTACTTTAACCCCTACTGCAATATCTGAAGATCCAAAGAGTAGGGGTTGTTTTCATAAAATTGTTTGATGTCTATAATCTCATTCAAAATGTACCCCAAATGTTGGTGGTATGACTTGCATGAGATATTACCCTCAAACATGTCTCTTAAAGTGGCAACTTATAATGTAAGTTGAGAGTTTGCTAGTGAATATACCCCTGATGGAATGCTAATTAGCTTTGTGATGTCTCATGTTTATGCCCATAACCTGCCTAGATATTGCTTCAACTTGCCTCTTCAAGTTGCATCCGTCCATTTTCACTGTAATCTCTTACTGATGCATCTTTTTTTTATTGTACTAGTCAACGCCACCTTGATCAAATCATCATTTGAAGCCCCTTGTTATTTAGGGGGCCGATTCTTCCTATTTTTCCATTCTCCGAAGTTTGAGGAGTAGCCTCATCTGGGTTAAGACCATAGTAAATTAAGAAAGAAACAAAGTCCATAAATGGTCGTGTTAGCTGCGATTTTTCATTTGGATTTGCCCCTCCATACAATAATTGTGAGGTAGTTGGAAACTAACTATGATTTTTCATTGTCCTAAAGTTTGCTCTTTTGTAAAAGAAAAAGGTAGACTTTGAGATTTTGACAAATTCAACTTTGCTCTCCATTTCTCACTTTCTCTTATGTTTCTTTGGGGAGCCACACTGCTTTGCTTCAACTCCTTTGCCGTGTCAGGATCTTTGATGGTCATCGTTTGTTCTTCAATGGTTCAATAACAACAATCGGATGATTAACTATAACTATGTATCAGCTTCATACATAGCTAGTTTATCAAAATAACCCAGATCTCGCTTCAGTCGCTTTAATTTTCCATGAGTACCCTTTGTCCTGTGAAACGAGTAAACGATTATTAAAGTTTTTCTGAATCAATCTGGTACAAAACCGCCCTATTGTTCACATCCTTAGATATATCCCCATTGGAGAAAAATATTTTAAGTTCATGAGCAGTTTGATCCTTGAGGTCTGAAGTATCAAAAGAAATCATTTCATAGCTTCGCTCTCTGGAATTTCTGGAAATGGAAATAGACCGAGGAGGACCAGGGACATGAACAACTAAACAAGGGTGTGGAACCTGCATCACCATAATCAACAGAGTTAGACTCGTTCTAACTTTTGAGGAAATTTATATGATACCCCTAGGGGTTTTGCATTTTCTTGTACCCCTGGGAGAGAAAAAGTTGTTTTTCATTTTTTTATTCTCTATTTTCTAGTTCTCAGGTGAAATAACTACCCATTTCCAAATTCTATGTGAGAGGGGGTAAAGGAAGGAGCCATACCCTTGGGTGTATGGTAATTGGAATTTTGAGGATATCCAAACATTAAATAGAGCAACATCCCCTACATTAACAAAATATACCTTGGAATTTAGGGGACATGTGCACCAATTTATATACCGGTCATGCCATAAATCTCCTCCAGCGTTCCATGAAAATTATGTAAGTCATTGTTCTTTACGCTCCTGGTGTAAATTATTCTCACTCCTTCCCACAATTAAGCAAGGGCATGTATCCTGCATCACCATAATCAACAAAATTAGACTCATTTTGTCTTTTGAGGAATTGAGGATATGCACACATATGAGTTTCAACACAAGTTTAGTATTGTACTAATTCAATCTTTGTATTTAGAAACATACCGTGTTAGCTGTTATCAACTCTCGCCCAGCTCCTTTTATGACTCCATCATCGATATCCAGAGGAAGAGCTGGTGGGGTTAAAGTCATTGGTAAGAATATGTGCCTTTGTTTTTGTTTTTTTGGGTATGAAAGTGAGTGGGCAAGAAGAAGGGTTATAGAGTATGCATAGGTTATTTGAGTTGATTTTGTAATACGTTGAGTTCTTGAATTAGGATTATTTCACGTACTTAGTTAAGTAAAATTAACTTATATGCAATTGCTCCTTTTTTTTAGCTAGAACGTCTAAAAAATAAGGCTTATAAAAGGCTAGTGCAATTATATATAATCCCATCTAACCTGAGGAGAAAAACACGCAAAAAGGATACTCAGAAGATGACATCATCAACAAAAAATGTGGATAATATTTGAGAGAGGATGGGCCGTAATTTGGCCTAGCCCGACCATAAAAGGATACTTATAGACCTGTCAAAAACCGATCCAACCTGAAAATCCGAACCCGATCTATTTTCCTGGGTTCAAACCCGATTTTTTCAACGCGAAACCCGAAAGCACCCGAACCCGAGCAACCTGAAAAGTCTGGGTCAAATGAGTTAGGGTTAGGGTCGACCCGTTGGGTGAAGGGTTAAAAGAACTGAACTATTGGCATGAACTGAACTTATGACCTGAATTAAACTAAAGGGTTGAACTAAACTAAACTAAACCTAACTATTGAACTGAACTAAACTAGTGACCTGAACTAAACTAGAGATATGAACTAAACAAAGTGACCTAAACTAAGCTAGTGATCTAATAAACTAAACTTAAATAGTTTGGTGAACTGAACTGAATAGAATTACTAAAATGAACTAAACTAGTTAATTTAACTAAACAAAACTAGTGAATCGAGTTAAAGTACTGAACTAAACTAAACTAATTAGCTGAGCTGAACTAAAGGAAATTATAAAGCAGATTTGAACTACAAAGATGAATTAAACTAGTGAATTCAATTAAACTAGTGAATTCAACTAATCTAGTGATATGAACCAAACTAGTGACTGAACTAATAAAATGATCGGAACTGAATTAAAACAGTGAATTGAACTAAAATAAAGTAGTGAAATAAACTAAAATGAAATGTTGTTGCTATTGATGATGATGATGATGATGA
>CAAKMY010039232.1:0-10619 GCA_901111285.1 Corrigiola litoralis
CACATTGGGGTGTCTACAATTATATCTATAAATTATGAAATTTTTATGGATGCTCTAACTTCTCTGGAAAGGCTACTATTAATGCACCCCTTCAGTCACAAAATAGTCCACCATCACTCAAAATTAAAACAAGGGTTCCCCTTAGCTGCCCCATCAATGTTCAACATCATTCATCCCACGGGAGGAGACATCCACCGAGTCAACAACTCTTCCTTGTTTCTGAGCCAATGCCTTGAATTGGCAAAATTGACCCAACCCAACTGCTCCCTACCCGAACCGCCCAATACCCGATCCAATACAATATGATGTCATGACCTGAACCGACCCGATGCTTAATCAAAAGCATATACAGCATGAAAGTTTATAACGCGAAACCGACCGAGTTGACGTGAAACAGATTCAACCCAAAGCATGACCCGATTGGACCCGCCCCGATACAGATGGCGATCACAAAATCGGTTGAATCATACATGATTCTCCTTTAAAATCATCAAAGTACTTTTATATAGTAAATATTTATTATTTCATATATTTTAAATATGATATTGGATAACTTTAACGATTTGTAAAACTAAGCTTGACCCGAAATTAACCCGAGACTAATTTGACTCATAACTTACCCGAACAGACCCTTACCCGACCCAAGATAATAAATGACTTGATCAACCCAACACAAACCATACTGAAACCTTTTGACCTAAAGTCTGTCATGACATGGTGTAATTTCGGACAACGGAAGTCTTTAAAAGATTCAAACGAAATAGAGAAACTTGCTTCACTCACGAAAGTGTCAATCTTGCTCGAGTATGGCTTTACTCATCAGGCTCTATCTTTAATATAGTTCATTCACAGATTTAAGAGAAACTTTAAGTTGTTTCACTCACTCACTAAAGCGAGTATGCGCAATCTTTAGAGCGACAAGCAATGTTTAATGTGAAAACTCAATTCATAAACTCTTCATGTTGAGGACCTACAAGACACAACTAATTATAAGCTTATAATAGAAAATAAAGAGTCATAGAAACTCCTCTTCTAGACACTAGAAAGCCAATAACTTCTTTTTTTTTTAAATAAGGCACGTAAAACAACTTGGAAATTCATTGTAATGAACCCCTTTATTTTCCTTAAACTTACTCTAAAACCTAAGCAAAAGACGAGCCACTTAAGACAACCAAATGATCTTAAATTCTAGTGCATTAGATATGAACTGCTTCGGAATTATGTGGACATGTTAACTTCAAAAGTGCATAAGGCCTTTCTTACCTTGAATTAGACTGTATATGAGGACTCCTTGGAATGCTAATATTACGAGCTTTGTCCTCATTGTTGAATCACTACAAAATTCGTTGTAAATCAAAATCTATGACTAAAACAATACTATCCTCCAAAACTGCAAAATTGTATATGTGCACATTAGACATGCAACTCCCATGCAACGTCACATGCCATTTAACTCTCCTTGAAAAGGAATCCACATCTCAAATGATAACAATGAGCATTATTGTCAACTTGTAGAAGCTCGAGAGCTTGGTCGACCGACTCATGTAGTGCTCCCGCATCAAACTCCCTTTCTTCAAATAGAATGTCATTAATTCTTTTTGTTCTTCTATAATGTGCCTTAATTGCGTGACCTCCAATGTTTAGATATTGCGCTTATCTTATTCACATCCATGGTCTCACCTGATTTTAATTTAAAAACTAACGTGCTTTATTTTCTTGATACTTGTTTATTTAGTCGCCTAAACTAGTATACAATGTAATCTTCCAAGAAATATCACTATAGAGTGTCCAATCTACATACTCTTCAAACAAAAATTTCAATTCACTCTTCACCGGAAGCTGTTCATAGTCAATCTCCTCTTCTTAAGACACACAATGAGCTCGTTCATGTATTGCCATTTTGTTGTTCTGATTATCTTCCATGTTCAAGCTCAAACTATTTTGTTGTTCTTCATGTGGTACCGATGTTGTTTGCAAGGAACGTTGAGTCAAAAAGTTCCAGTACAAACTTATCTCTTTGTTGAATCGATTTCGTTGTCTTCACTATTTGTTTCAATTCAAAAACCACTTGTTCATCGCCTTGAAAATCTTCTTCGAAAAGGCGAATTTGCAAAGTAAGTATGCGAGCAGTAGGAAATTCATAATTTTTAGTGTATGTACCCTTGACATTTGAAATACGTCACAAGTTCATTACTTTTCGACACCATAGGCTTCTTCCCATCGGCCTTTGTATCAAACACAATATTTTGAGCAACTTGCTTCGTTTCGTCGTTGTTGGATTTACCTCTATCAAATAAGGTCCTATACGTCGAGATTTTAGGTGCAGCCCTCCTTTCATATATATGTTTTTCACACTTCAAAACGAGCTTACACAATTCACAAAGATCAAAATAATTGTGTAATTCGGCCATGTTACCAACTTCACTATCAAGGCCTCGAATAAAATGAGTCATGCGTTGTTTAGGTTGTTCTCTAACTTAGAACAAGATAATTAATTTCTCAAATTTAGCAATATAACCTTGCACACTCAATTCACCTTGCTCTAAATCAGCATTGTAGCTATCTTGCAAATAAGAACTAGGCAAGAATACTTATCAAGAGCTCGCTGATTTAGAGCAAGGTGAAAGTAAAAAAAAAAACACTTGAAAAGACTATTTTTCCCCTACTATATGTGCTAGCACATACTCCTATCGATTAATTCTACCGACTTTATAAAACAAACTCAAGTCCAAAGGATCTAAACGGAAAATGATTTTTGCACTCCATAAATTGGTTTTTATGGTTCTTTTGTGAGTGAAAGACTTCTCTCTCACCTAAATGAGTGTTCAAATATGCTATAAAATAGTATATTATATCTCTTTATATATATGCTTCTTATATTTTGGAAAAGCAAAAGAGATATGGAAAGTTGATTGATCCATAATTTATTAAAAGAGCTATTTTACTTGGTTGCCAGGAATGTGCTAAGCCTCTTTTGGCTCACGTTTTATAAATATTTTTTTTTAGGTAAGATTGATGAGGATGGGCTAGAGTGACAATTTAGAGGATAATGATGTATTTATGGAATAAATAGGTGTAATCAGTTTAAGTCAATGTGAAGTCCTAGCATAGCCTTGTATTTTATAACTGGAAATACGGCGGTAACGCCCTTTAGAATGCTTCCTCTATATAGTAAAAGCTACCCTGTAATTCTTGTATATTTTCGGGGCGTTACATCTACATACTGCTCTGGATCCCCGAGTCCTTCAAACTTTGGAGCGTCTAGTTTCAAACTACATTCGTCATCTTCATCCATGCACTGTCTTGGACGTAATACATGAGAAAGTGAATATTCAAACTCAGCGTCAAAGTTTGCATTACGTCTCCTTGGTCGTGCAACAGGTAGTCTTGGACATCCTGTCTCTATTCCATGATTCTTAAGAGCTCTGAGAATTTTGGGCATGTCATGCTCCAACATTGGCACATCTTGATCTCTTCGACATTCTCTAGCTTGTCCAAGCGTCATTCCCTGAGAAAACTGAATGTCGCCAACTTTATCTTGCGGTACTTCAACCCCATCAACAATAATACCTATAAATAATAATAATCAAATATAGATGAGTCTTGGGTAACACGGTCTTATCACAACAATCTCATACGACACATTATCTTTACAATTATAATAGTGAGTCTTTAACTTAAAATGATGATATGTCCACATCAAACAATATTGTGCCTCATTATGTAAATTTACACAAAATAAGTTGAGATTTTAAGATGAAAAAGGGTGAGGTTTTAACATTATAACAACAAACTTTATAATTTTGTGACATGTGTAATGAAAAGTTTTGATAGGATGGTCTCATCCAATTTTTTGCATAGCAACAAAGTGCTGCTTTTTGATTAAAGTAACAATTCAAAAGAATATTGTGGTGTACATTTTAGAACTTAAAAAATGGATATAAAAGTGCAATAAAGGAAGTAAACATTAACCTCATCGGCAATCTATCCGACATGAGGCGAGGGGAAATTCCCTAAGATTTATTCCCTTTGTCACAAAGGTTTGCTCTGTTTGCTTTTCACTCGAATCAAGGTGATATTTTGACTATTGATAGCTCATTGTACAAAATCGAAAAATCATAAAAACTTTTGAATATTATATTTTTATTCAAAAAAAAATTTATAACTAAATTTTTATAATTTTTTTCAAATATATTTCTCGTGTCATTCATTGTCATGATATGACCTTAAATGTGTTAGATACAATATGGAACAAATATGTTGGGACCTAAATTAGTTTTCCTAGAGGATTTTGTCAAAATCAAATCATCATACATTCATAATTCTTTAAATTTTTGTTGGTTTTCTTGTCTGATGGTTAGAGATATATGGACAAGAAAACCTTTGATATCAGTTTTGTCAATGATTTCGATGTCCCTCAATGAAAAACAAAGATGACTAAAGATAAGAATCTTCTCCTTTCAGAAGTAAAAAAACGTCTGACAAGATTGCATTGTCAAAAAATGACAAAATTTCGCAAAAAGAAAAAATGACAGTATTTTTAAGATGACATCAGACACAAGCTACTTAACAGGGAATTACAGACAGCATGTATAAGAATTCTCCTGTAGATTATCAAAAGTATTTCTAAACAATGTATTCACAAGACAAAATGTCACACTAACTAGCAATCCCTCTAATTCGTGTGCCCGGATCCCACAATTTTATAGAATTAGCACCCGTAAACCACCATGCCGATTTCCGATGATGTTTACAAAAAATGACTTTAAAATAAAGAAACTGCGGTGTCCAACAGTATTGTTGCCAATCCCCGACCTAAATCAACATTGTCATAAATTTCAGCTGAGACCCTTTTGGGTGTATTCACGGAAAATTCTATGCTGCGACGCCTGCTTCAATTGGCTGCTTGCTTAGCTGTATCAACCCAATCATAAACTAACTACCCCAGAAACCCAGGGAACAACCAGTGGCGCTGTTGGGTGTGTGTTTCTATACGATTCAGGGTATTTGTCCTTGAAGTTCACTTTGGGCTGTTCTGCCTGCACAGTGATCAAGTCAAATAAGTTACTGTAATTTATGAGATCATATACGCAGTATCAAGCACGCTCCATCAATTTCGGGACCCAGCCACTTTGAACACTCACAACTCACAAGTTCGTGAAAACAACTAGTCTCAATGTGAAAGCACTGAGAAGGAGAATACAGAAAAATGTCATGCGAACTTCTGAGGCAACTAAATATTAAATACCTTGGAACTAGTAAAAACTGAACAGAAGAAAGTTAGCAGCTCCTTGTTTTGCCATAATAAGTTATAAACATGAGCACTTACATATTTTAGCCAGCACTCTTGATGCTTATGTTCATAGATGTCTGGAGAATGACAACCCGCCTCAGATGGGCAATAGACCCATGTATTGCATTTCTTCTCACCAGGCTTGGCATATTTAGCCTGATCCAAACAAGCCTGGCAACAGTCAGCTGCACTCTCTTTGTGGTGGGTTAGACCCCATCTAACAGCTGCCCCGCCATAATCAGTATGAAGTTCAACATGACACTCCAATGGAACAGGCCTTCCAGGTAAAGGGTCTTCTTCTGGAGTCACACGGTAATATGTAAGTTATATGCTGCCAGATTAACACAAATCTACTACAATAGTGCCCCGAAATATAAGGGTCAAGCAAAAAGAAAGCATCAAAGACAAGAAGGTATAAGTATTGGTGAAGCAAGTTTGATTGTCAGACTGATCATTTACCCAACTCATGTACGCCTGGAGGTTTATCATTATGCTCGTTGTGGATTATCGCAGGCGGTATCCACAGTCCAATGTCTTCCATAACCAAAGACCACTTTGATTGCAAGGCCTTGACTAGCAATGCTACAATACAAGCAGTGACAAATCAGACCTTCAATTCGGCCAATCAACACAGCTTTATAATGTCAAAACATGTCAAAACCTAGAAACTTCCATCTATAAAAACAAAGTCACAGCCAAAAGGCATGTTCAAAGAAGATGAAAATACCAGCTTCACCGGCCGACATCATCAAAGTCACATTATTTTCACCTTGGATGAATAGTTTTGCTTCATGTATTTTCACTCTTCGCCAATTCTCCACCGCTTCTGTTTTCAAGGAGGGCGAGGCACATTAAAAACATCATCATAATGTTTACAAGAGGAGTTTATACACACAAATAGTATAATTCAGGGGGGAAACGGGAACAAAATAAAACAAGTGATGAGTGAAGTAGATAACATATTCATGAACATCCATGACGATCACACATTTGAGGCAAAAACTTATCAAACTATCAAATTTCCACTTACTTACCAAAATGACTAACCCATCTATTTAAGACGGGTAGCTATTAAATTAAATCCATAACATTGCGGTCTTTCACAAGTACCTAAATGACTAAATTTTCCGTCCATTAAAGGTGGGGAAGGGGCAGGAGAGAGAGAAATAAGTGGGGGCCGGGAATAGAGAGAAACACGAGGGGGGGGGGCAAGGCAGGAAGAAGAGTTGTGGTGGGGGAAGGCATGGAGAAGAATTGGGCTGGGAGAGGAGAGAGAGAGAGATGAGTTGGGATGGAGGAAACCGATGTGACTCATTTCGAGTTTATTAGAAATTGGTCTTACAAACTTTTGGTGAGACCGTCTCACCCAAGTTTCACTACATATATGATGGTAATAAAGTAAAATGGCTATAAATCGCATTCCGGTATCACGTCCGATGCTTGGTTCTTTAGCATAAAGAATCTCTCGGCAGCGCGAACCGTATTATAAATGACGCGAATTTCGAGTTACACAATACAAGATGAAGACAAAGAATAAGAAGCAACGACTGGCAAGAGTGCACATATATTAAGGGTGTAAAAACCTAAAACTTGATGTTCTACTTTTAGTACACTCCAGACATGATCTCTCCCCCATAGCCATCTATGCATCAGTTTTTGTCTGTTTTTTTTCTTTCAACAGTTTTAGTCGACCATGTCTATGGGGGCTAGGGTATAGAAGTTATACAGGTTCACTTTCCCATTCTGACTTGATGAGTCCGTATTAAGGGATTCCCTAGCAAACCAGGTTCTCTATAGTCTATATTGTGTGATTCACGTACCCGAACCACGTTCGTTCCCGAACCGAACCTTTTTTGAGACTAATAACCTTGTTTCATAGTAAAGTTTGTACAAATGAGAATAATACAAGGTCGAAGACGTTTACAGTCAATAAAATACAAATCGACTCATGCTTCACACTTATTCCCCTTGGACAGTCAAAACCAAATTCTGGAATGCAAATTATTTCAGGGCAGGAACTTAAACAATTGTCACGATTAGCTACATTAAGTCAATGGGTCATACTAGCAATTATGACCAACGAATAATCTAATGAGTAGCTAACAGTTTACTACCCTCAGTTTTGTAAATTTATTATCTAACTTCCACTTTTTCCTGATTTTTAATACCTCACACAGATATGTATCCGATATTTTAGCACTTTTATTGTTTGGTTCAATAATCACATAGCATCCACTAATGACTACCAAATTTAATAAATTATTGTTATATACTGCCAAATATAACCAACATTATCAAAGATTTGAGAACATAATTACTTAGTTCGAGTCACAATAAACATTATCGACATGAATATTAGAGCGAAATGTTTTTTCTGCGGAATTTTCAAATGAGTTTTTGTAAGCTAGCTATTATCATCATTAGTTAATCTTCTTTTATTAGATTTACTATTCACATGTGCATAACATGTGATTAGTTTTCAATGGAAGAAGTTTCCAATTGACATATATACTAGAATTTTACTTTTGTAAAAAATTACCATATTATCTATGGGCAAATCAGAATAAAATGTGATTAATTTTTTTTGACAAGAAGAGAGTGACTCCTAACTAGTTTGTTTAGTATCTTTACCATGTTATTGTCTGCAATTAAATTCTTCTTTTCTAAACTTAAGGTGTGAAAATACATGAAAAGATATTAATATGTGGTCTAATTAGTTATAATAAGGTGAGGTTAATGTATGAAGTTTATTTAAATTGGTAATTATTAATGTAAGTTCATAAAAGCATATTCTTACAATCATAACAAAGTGAAAGGTAGTACATAAATATATCATATTGAGGCAAGGATAGTAAAAATCCCAAAAATCAATGCAAAAAGTGAGTTGAAAAAATTAAATCACAATAAGTGAGGGTAATAAAAAGTCAAATTCTCTTATCTGATTGCCTATACAAGAACCTTGGAATAATATATGCCAATCGTTAGGAGATAATAACCAATGAATGTAATGGTGTATTCTATATTGCACTAGCTACACACTAATTTCGATAAACACAATCCCTATCCTACACAATATGTCCATATCAACTCAGAGTGTATTTGGCCCTCCTTCTTGACAATAACTTCCATTGGAAATCAGCTTAGGAGTTAAATCAAACCATATCAAATCGAAATATTTGAACACTTTTAGGTGCCATATTAAGCACTTAACCTTACTCACAATTTTTTTTTTTTTTTTTTTTTGAAAGGAACCTTACTCACAATTAAATATTAAGATAGATAATGTCATGTCATATGCGTCTGATAAATTTTACTCCCTCTGATCCACAATAAGCTTCTACATTTTACTTTAAGCATCAAACATGCAAAACTTTGACTGTGAATATATATTAAAAGAATAAAAGTTATAATATAAAAATAAGATATTTACATTTGTTGTGAAAAACTCTTCCACAAACTATTAAAATTTATTAAAAATAATAATTTACAAATAGAAAAAGTAAGGGTGCAAGTGTTGTCTTAAAGACTATGCAAATAAAAAGTAGAAGCTTATAGTGGATCAGAGGGAGTATAAACGGAGTCAAACATTCATTTCACACAAGATTGGTCCAAATCGAATTGCAACTTCAGTTTGACATCTGTTAGCCGGTGACTTAGTGCTATTCCACTGGCCAAAGATGCAGTTATCCTGCTATTTCGTCTCTTATTAATTCTAGTCCTCTGCAGACTGAGCATCAATTAATTAACTTACCTTTAGCAACTTTTGCTGCATGAACATCAATCATGTATAGCTCCCCATAGCAAAAGTATTTCCAGTGATGACCCAATTTCTTGACGGATAAGAGTATAAGGCAAGTGCAGTTTGACCACAAAAGTCCATAAGCTGTCCACTGGTTACCAGCCTACTTGCTTTCAAGTTGTATCTACGTCTTCATTGGTTGATGCTTGGTTGCTTTAGGGTGAAGAATGAGCTTTTATAACAGATAGAAAGAGAAAGCACCAGCTAGCTTAATAAAGCCACGAGAAGTATGAACAAGGACTTATGAATTCCAAAAAAAATACTACATTTTTGTATCTGTACATCAAATACATGATTGCATCATTAGCAGTGCAAACTTCTAATTCTGGCCCACAAATTTGTCTGTCTTTATTACTCTTGCAGACATAAAGCGAACCGAAAGGCCTCACTATCACCTTCTCATTAGGTCCTCTATTACCACTGGTTTTGGTCAATGTAGCATCCTTAAACTAGAAAGATACAATAAATCTAACTGGAGCTACTTTTAGTAAATGGTGCTGCAATTCACACCTGAAACAGAAGACTTTTATTGGAAAGCAATAGCAAAGCAATACCCTGATCAGAAGTGTTTGCATCAAATCTTATCTGGAAAGAATGTTGAGGCGTTGAGTTTATTTGAGCAAGATCTAGAGTGAGCATCTGGGGAGATAGATTTCTTAATATTATGCTCATGATTTACAGGAGGATATACTAAAGCCAAAGAGGGAATGAAAATGACTCGTATGAAAATCCAATGTGCAATCATTGGATTTGTTAGCACGTAAAGCTTTGGGATACAAGTTGGTGAAGGAACCAAGTTATATGAACCATACAAATAGCAAAGAGGGATATGTCAGCAACTCTTATTTAAGGAACAAAGGTTCCAGAGCTGAAAAGAGTCTTTTTGATGTTGTCTTGGGCCGTTTAGTTCAACTAGTATGAGAGTGCAAGCGATCAGGTTTCATTTAAATGAAACCCATACTGGCAACCTGGACAGTAAAGAACAAAGTGTAGAATATCCCACTATATAGAGCAGTTACATTTTGTAAGACGTGCACGAGAAAGCTAGAGGTGAAATTAATGAGGCATATCATTTTCTCAGCGAAAGTCTACTATAAGCCTTTTTAGCACCGGGGGATCTAGCCTTAGAGAGATTCTTACTTTTGAAAAAATCCTATTCAAACACAAAAACCTTAAGGTATATGGACAAATCAAAGCCTTTCCGACCTTACAATGTTATATCGAGCCATTTAAGAACATGTTTTATCAAGCCACTAGAGAATACAACAACAGGAACAAAGCCTTAATCCCAAAAGAATACGAAGTAGGGTAAACTTCCAACACAACTCGAATTTACATGATAATAGTGCTTTGATGATGTAGAACTAGATGGTACTTTAGTCCGTATGTGTTGTGAGCTGCTCATCAGCCAAAATTTGAGATGCATATTGCGGATTTTACTACAAAAAGATGGGGCAGTGGAAAACTCATCCATGAAAAAGTTGTTTATACCAGTTAAGACTAACTATAATCGTTGGGCGGGGGCGG